>JAQIWH010004424.1:0-17034 GCA_034695005.1 Cryptops parisi | reverse complement strand
CTTACTGGTGGCGCTGGCGCATAGGAGACAGAGAGAGAGAGAGTGACATTTCAAGCGTTTTATTAGTTAGGAGGATTCCAAATATAAAAAGAGTACCTAATAATAAATGTTGAAAAGTTCAGTGAGTGTTAGTTTGAGTCAAATCATTATGATATGATAACTACAGACCTACAGTATGAATTAACGAAACATTGTATTAAGATTATTTTTTATAGCAAAATAAGTTCATCATTTTATAATGACCCGCATTTTTTGTGTGGTAATTCGAGCAATTTGTGAACGTATACTGTCGTCTACAGTCGTTTATGAAAATATAATTCAATGTACCAAAAAAGGCATAAAACAAAAATCGCATAAGTTCTTTGCAAAAATAAAAAATGACGTAGTGAAAAATGTAAAAATGTAAAAAAACAAAATAAAACCGCATATATGAATAAATAAATCGAAAATTTAATAATTCGTAAGTAATTCGTTAGTAATTAGTAATTACAATCAGAAATAAAATTACTCAAAACTGGCATAAAATCAAATATCGAATTTATTCAACGATTAAATACATTAAAATTCGCATAAATCGAAACGTGCAGAAATCAAAAATTACACATACTCAAAACACGCATAAATTGAATATCGAAATAACTCGGAGATTACTTAAGTTTTAATTCCCAAAAATTTAATTTCGCAGAAATCAAACATGGATTTTTTACATTATGTACATACAGTAATCATATTTACTAGGCTATTCAAATACTTGTATCATACTAAATAAAACCCAAAAGTGACTTTGTTTTCGATTGCTGATTGGTTGATGAATTTAAAAGTTTAAACAATAAAACCAACGATGAATCGATTAATGAGTGTCATTTTTGAATTAACATAGAATTCTCGCGCTATCTCTGTATTGTTGGGTAAGGTGGTATACATTTAATTTCAAATAGCATTCGTTGATTTTACAACGCTTAGTAATGTACAGTAAGAAAATAATGTAGAACTAATACACTATTAGTAGTACACTAATTTTCAACTGTAGTATAATACAAGATTATTCAATTGATGATTTGTAACAATAACTGTTACAAGTTACCATTTTCTTTTCTATCATCGTCATCTCTTTATAATTTTTCTCATCAAATCTTGTATCAAGATCTGTATTTTGTATACAGTACACTTTTTTTGAGACAATTTCGAAAAGTTTTTCAATATGTAACTTGAAGTTAAACTGAGATCCACGTTTAACCCTGAAGCAGTTTTTGGTATCAGTTTAGATAAAAATGTTTTCTACTCTATTTTTTCTTTTTGTTTGTAAGATGGAAGTTCCTTAAGTTTACCCAAGACTTCATTTGGATAGAATAAATATTTAAAGTGGAACCTCAACTTTTTTTTCCATTGCCAGAGTGTTTTAATCTTCCTTTCGTCCGTGTTTTGACCAACCGTTTATTTATCTATTAGGATGTCTAAATAAACCGTTTCACATCCGTAACATTAATTCGATTCTCAGTATGAGTTGTAGTTTGCGGAATTAACTCAATCTTAAAACATGTTCTTGCAATCATAAAAATAAGCAAATAATTTAAACTAATTTGCTTTACGATTCAAACAATTTTTTTTTATACGGTAAAAAGGAATAAAGCAGATTTAATAAAACAATAAATACATACATTTCGTTCCTTTAAACCCAAAAGTGACCATAGCGAACAGTGTAATTAACATTACTCATGTAAAGTAAGCATTGACTATACAGGGTGTTTCAGTCAAAGGGCCGCAATTTTATACTCAAAAAGCTAATATAATGAAAATCCTGAGGTTTTGGATATACCGGTAATAGCATTTTGAGAAGTCTTTTCAATGGTGCTATTTTTATTGATCTTGAAATTAATTTTCAAGAAAATCGCATTGTTAAATTTTAAACAAAGCGTCATGGGTATCAAGTTATGTTTAAACAGTTGTAGGCAATGGCCCATATGCTATTCCAGATGCTATTCCAAAACTCAGAATTTTCATTATATTAGCTTTTTGAGTATAACATTGGTTAAGCCTTGGCTGGGACGCCTGGTATACTAGGTCAAAACACCGACAATGAAAACACCGACAATCAAAATACCGAAAAAATAATACCGACTGTTTAAAATACTGACAGTTCAAAATACCGACAGTTCAAATTTTTAACGTCAATGCCACAAATTCAAAAACCTAATCTATCCTTCATTAAACCTAAACTCACCTCACCTAAAGTTAAATGACTAACTGGGACTACCCTTAAATGTAGAATGGTATGTTAAATTACCGGTATTGTGAACTTTCAGTATTTTGAATTGTCGGTATTATAAACTGTCGGTATTTTGAATTGTCGGTATTTTGAATTGTCGGTATTATGATTGTCGGTATAACGACCGGGACCGATATACACTGCTCACAAAAAATGAGGGGATATTTCAAATATTCATTCTTTATCATCTTACTATTTTTTATTATCCCTTCATTATCTTCATACCATTTTGAAATATCCTCTGAATTCTGTGAACAGTGTATATACTATATACACTGCTATATACACATGGTTTTTTAGAACAAAAAACCATGCTCTCTATTTCAATGGCTTCACACCTACGCGGACCCTACTCCCTCCCTCCCATTCCAGTCTTTCCCAATTGTAATCATAATATAAGTCATAGCTTATTTTGTGCGTTAGATCAACCCTTCAGTTCATCACCAATACAATTAGTCTTAAAAATCTGTCAATCCATTTTTGTGTGATACCAGTATAAACAGACAAACTGACATATTTGCATTGTTTTGGACTCACTACTAGTTCTGCACATTTTATTTTTACCATTATTCGCTATCTTTTTTTCCTCATCTAATATACAAACAGTAATATCATCAATAAAAGGGTTGTTTATATTTAAATCTATGTACACTCAACTTTCTAAAATACTGTATCTCTTGATACGTCTATCTCACAACTATCAAGACAACAACTACAGTCAGTAAGTAGTGATATAAAAAACTATGTATAAAAAAACCAAAAAACCCAACCTAACCAATAGGGAACAACCAACGTTACGTGAGATGTTTATTTCTTGGTGGATTGGTGAAGAAGAAAGAACTCTTCTTCTCATCACTTCCTTGCAAGAATCTAAGCTATCTTCCTCCCAATACAGTATGATACCATACGGTGCAGAAGCAAGAATAAATATCAAGAAAAAATCAAAGAAAAAAATCAGCAACCAAGAGTTGCTTGGTAACCATAGCAACCACCACACTCAAGCTCCGAGATCTTTCACTTTCTTGACATGCAAGCTGAAATCCGAACTTGCCACGTTGAGTGAAGTGGAAGCAATGGAAGGAAAACTCGCCTACTTTTAAAGCTGAACGCCATAAGATTTTCTTTTTTTTTTTTCATTTTCATTTATTATTATTTTTTTCTTGAAAAAGAAAAGTTCGTACTACTGATACCAGGACCTCGTTATTTTTATAGATATATATATATATTTATTTTATAAGAAAGAGAAAAAAAATGACATGCCCAAAATAAAATGATACCATTTCTGCCAAAATGAGGGTAATAACAAAGAAATCCTTTCAGACTTACACGTTTATCCAGTGAAGAAAAAGTTAAATGTAAAACAAGTGCGATTTTCGCGTTTTTTTTTCATTAATGTGATTGTAACCTAATTTTTGTTTACAAAAATAAGGCTATTTTGTTTACATCTTGAATTTTGTTTTACTTATTCAGAGAAAAGTATATAGTATATTACATACACAGTATGATAAAGTATAAGTATACAACAAACAGTAAATTGCATATTTTTTAAAAATATATAAGATATCTTGCACAACTATGAGTGAAAACTATTGCCCCATTCTATATATTCATACGGTGAAGCAAAAGACTGGTCACAGGTATTCACGAAATAATTCCAACGCACGAAAAAGATCGAAAATCGACCGGTAAAAACAAAAATTACAGGCGAAAAAAGCACGGTTTGACAGAAAAGCAAGCAGGGGCAGCCACAACAAAAGTAGCCTACTTGGCAATGTATTAGTGGAAATGCGGTAAAAATGTTTTGAAAACACCTGTTAGACGTACATCAGTTTAACAGGTTATCTCACAACTTTTTCACCACTTGTACGCATATCCATGATCAGGTAGGCCATGCTGTTGAAGCTGCCTCCGATTTCGCTTCCCTGTGACACCGTTCTTCTTTTGCTTATAACTTCCGTTTTTATTGGTGGATTTTCGATCTGTTTGATGCGTTGGCATTATTTCGTGAATAGCTTCATTTTTCTACATCACATATGGCATGTGAGATGAATAATAAGAAAGTTAATGATTGAATGACCTTAAAAATCATCTTCTGGTTTACTTCTGGTAGTGTCATTGGATAGCCCATGGCCAATATACCTTACAATTCAATCAGAATTCAATACAATTTTAATCAGAATCTTCATATCACCAATAGTTCTCGCGATATTTAGGTGTGACCAGATTTTTGCCTCACCCTGTATGTATACTGTATGTTTTCGCTAAAAACCATCTGACACACGAAATTTATAGTGTGGCAATTCCAGCAAGTGTTTTGACAACTGTGACCGTCAGCTTCTTCCAACCAGTTATCATTGGTTGAGAAAAACATAACGTCAGAGTTGTCAACAAATTTCTAGAATTGCCACACCAAAATTGCGTGTCAGAAAGCTTTTAAGGACACCTGTCACACGCAAGAGTTGCCCAATTTACGTATGGCAACTCGGGCAGTATTATACTTAATGAATAATGAATTAGTGATAAAATATAAGTAACAAATAACTAACAATTGTTGCGAAGCAACATGAGTGAATACAATAAATAACTAACAAATGTAGTGAAGCAACATGAGTTAAAACAATGAATAACTAACGATGTTGAGAAGCAACATGAGTTAAAACAATGAATTGTATAATAAAAACTTTATGATGGGCTATTTACTGTTTAATTAGCTTAATCCCGTTGAAATGTAAGTTTAAACCCTGAATTGACAATCCCATGCTATTGGAAAATGCTGAACCTACACTTGATATGGCACTGTTGATTTTTCAACGGGTTTAAGCTAGTGATTAATAATTGCTTATCATGACTTAATTCTTGTTTATTTGTTCACTGTTGATTATTATCTATTATTTACATTCAAATCTCATTGTTTATATTGAAATTGAGGTAAAAAAAAAGACGAGTTATTTTAAGAGCTATTCATCAGATTCGATAATGAGAGAAGAAAAACAAACTTTTCAAAATATGTTTTTGACCTTAAGCTGAATTAGTCGTTCAACTCTCGAGCGATTTGCAAATTTCAGATTCGCGATATACTTGAAAGTTTTCTATCAACTTTGAACTTGCCAATATTTTCTCCTAAAAAACGCAACATAAAAAAACGTTGTAAGTCAACCTTTGAATCTAATTAGCAAATGACTCAATTATGAACTAAACTCGATTGGAAAAATAACTCAAATCCCCCCCTTAATTAGTTTCGGTTTTCCAAATTTCTTATAAATCGTACATAAATTTTTATTTTAAATTTTCAAATGTTAAGTTTTAAAAAATATTAATAAATTTTGTGTATTATTATCACATTACTATTTAATTAAACCTGAACGTTTACAATATTTTGAGCGTTTGTTTCCAACATAAAACAAGATAATAATGAGTAATGAATGTCAAAACGGTATACGATATTAAAGCTTTATTACTGTGTAAACACTATAGGATTGACACTAATATACAAGTGAAACTTCTCTAAATGACCACCTCCATTCAAGAACCACCTTCCAAAAGAACCACTTTAGTCAGTCTGCTTAGTCTGCTTTTCAGCCCACTGATTTTATACTAATAATACCCTCACATAAGGGACCAGCTTACTTGGCCTTAATTCTCTTAAGGACCAATGTCAAACAGTCAATTTTTTTTTTATCTAAACTGGTATTTATTAAACTGGTATTAATTACGTAATGAACATATTTCCAAACCAATGTCTATACGAAATAAATCAGCGCCATCTATCGTTAAAAAATCAAAAACTTTTCTTCATTTACGTACGTTCTATACTAATTGCTGTACATAATATATTTACACGCATATTGAATACAGCAAATAACAAGCTAAATCATTAAAAATTATATACAAAAAATACTGGTTAATAACATGCTACCCATCGATCACTACAGAATTACGGTAACTAAAACCAACCTTTGAAAACTTCATTATAAAGAAACACAAACAAAAAAACATGATTTCATTGTATGGATTTGCATCACAATGAATTGAAATACGATGGGTAATTGAAAATGTCCATGGTTTTAAACTTTTTTTATATACATCGGTAATTGAAATTTCATATTCATAGATTCTATCAGAAAATAAATAAATAAAAAAGTGTTTTCATGAAGTTTGTTTTTACACTAAAACGTAACCTAATACTCGTAATATAATATTCTCATACACAAAACTAATTTTACTTTCAAGACATAAACTTATCAACAACAAACTTTATGTACAAGGCATTATATAATTATCATTTTGTTTAAAGCATTTTAAAATTGAAACGTTGATAATAAAATCTTCATAATCACAAAAATTCGAAATTCTATACTTTAACTTCCACATCATTACATTACCATACTTACAAATACTGTATTATGAATATAGAAGTTGTGTAGTAAAAATTCCATATATGTATTGGTGAAATAAAACAAAAACATTTGGTACAGTATTTATATTTTTAAGGTACAGAATCAACACATATTGCAAAATCCGCCACCTGATCACACACACTTCCGCATACAGTACATACCGTATACGTGAACTTTAATTGAGGCTTGAGGAAATGTAAGTAAAACCTTATCTCGACTCAACAGTATTGCCGAGTGTTATGAGTGTGAGCACACCAAGAAAGAGGTGACATCATCTCGTGAGATAAACAAACTGTCTCTCTGCGACTAAAAACTGCTTCATTAGGATCACGTGTTTGTCAACCAGGTGAATTTAGCATTCCAAACAAATCGATAATAAAAACTCTTTCTTTTCATAATAAAACAACGACTTGACATTGAACCTAATTGAACTCAAATATTTTTGTTTCAGCTTCAAAAAAGAAGAATTTTAATCGCATAAAATGTATAACGAAGAAAAGCTAATGTTTTAATGAACTATGTATAGTAATTCTATTATCCGATTTACGAAAGTTGTTTCGTTATTCAAAAACAAATCGCAGTTAGCTGTAGTCAAATAATTAGAATGGGCGTACAAAACTTAATGTCAGTTAAAATAGATCATAATAAATCAAATACCTATTTATAATATTGGCATGTACACACTTCTAGCACACCTTGTACTGTTTTCTGCAATATTATACTATATATACAATATTATATAATATAATATAATATATTTCTACTAATAGTATACAAGAAGATTTCGGTTTCATTAATAATCGTAAGTTTTGAGTGTTTTGGTCATAGGAATAAGGAATTTAGGCCTAAATGAGCTCGAAAATCTGGCCTTATTATATTGTATCGTATCGTATTACTTATTTTGAGCTTGAGAAAATTTACATAGGAAAAAACCTAACAAAAACACCATAAAAGCCTAAAAGGCTTGTAGATAATAAATATATACAAAAACATATTTCGCTCAGCGTATAAAACAACAACAAAAAAAAACAAGAGAAAACAATCAAATTAAACAAACCAGAACACAATCAAATAAGCAAGTTGGTAGTATAGCAGACAAGGCAACCAGCAAAATATCAATCCAAATAAAATTTAAAATTCAGTTAGAAATTGGAGAAATAAATCATTCTACTTAAGAAAGAAACAACTCATCAAATGAAAATTTCTCCTTAATAAAGTTCTTGAATCCAAGAGGACTTCTATTCCGCTCAATTTCCTATAATTGAGTTTCAGAGTCCAATCCTTCTCACTGTCCTGAGCATAGCTTGTTCTACAGTGAGGATCAATGTAACCAGTAAACCGGAAGATAGAAATGGGGAGTCGAATAATGCTATTAAGATGATCTGTTATCTTTGCGAAGCTCAATCATGGAGGTGACGAGTTTTGAAAAAATAAGCTCATATTAGAAAATGGAGGTTTATAAACCACACCAATAACCGTATTATCATTTTCTAAAAAATATACACTCAAGATAATAGCAAGACAGAACTTTTTTAAAACCCATGAATTTTATTTGTTTATTCAAATTTTATTCGAGAGATGCCTCTATCTCTTTTATTAACTCCACCAATTTGAAAAACTACGGTACTCAGCAAAAGGAGCAAGAGGTTGGGAAGTAGTCCAAATCTCCAAAAACGCAAACATATCAATTCTGGAAATAAAACCAGTAGTATTAACAAGAAATTCATATACATTTTCCCACAGACTTCTAATATTGAGACAAAGTTCAATAAACCCAGATTGTTGGGTAAAAAGGGTACGAAAATCACCAACATTGGTGTTTATATTAATCATTGAGAACAATAAAATTAGCAGTTCTTAAAAACCACATCTCAAACATTGTGGATAACCTTTTTGCTCGTCCGATCATAATCACAACAATTTTTTTTTAACATTTTAGGTTATCATAAGTGGTTACAATTTTTTTTTTACCCTGAAGACTTTCCTTAGTAAGTTTTCTCAAATGACTTTGCACCAATCGTACTCTTTTAGAAAGATCATCATTGAGATAAATTTTGGTGCCTTAAGATTCCTTCTAGCATCCCACTTATTACAATATTGTTTCAATAATTTTTTTCCAAGTAGTCAATTTTCGATTGCAAAACCTGATTTGATTACCATTATCAGTTTCAACCTTACAAATACCATCCCTTAAAGATTTGATTTCAAATTGCATAGTATCCAACACCTCAAATTTTTCTTCAAAGGATTGTAATTTAGTTTCCAGATTGTTGATTTTCAAATCAATACTCATCAAACTTACAACCTATTTTTGCTCCTAAGTTGGCGTCCAAATTACGGATAAGTTTGGCCAGATCAACCTCTCTGAGTTACCACCACTATCATTACCACCATTATAACTACTCTGTTGCTTAGCTCTGGTCCTTTTTGGAGAACTTAAAATGAAAATATAACCAGTAACAATAAAAATCAAAGTCAAGGAGACAGTAGTATTGAACAAGTAAATTAAAAATACTTTTTAAGTATACTCCTTATATACTGTCATATACAGATATACCCATACAGTACATAATGCAAAAAATCCAATTTTAATTTCTGCACGTTTCGATTTATGCGAATTGAAATTTATGCAATTGTTCAGTGATTAAATATATGATTTATACGAGATTTTGAATAATTTTGTTTTTTTTTATTTCTGCAAGTTTCGATTTTTGCAAATTTTTTTATTTAATGCAAATTTCGATTTACAGTATTCGAATTTAAATTTATGCGATCATTGAGTAATTCAATATTCAATTTATTTTGAGTAATTCCATTTTTGATTTTTGCCCGTTTCGATTTATGCAAATTTTGATATACCGGTATGCGAATTTCCATTTATGCGAATTTAAATTTGTTTAAATTTATGCGAGTTTTAAATAATTCCAATTTTTAATTTCCGAATTATTTATTTATTTATATATGCATTGTACCATAAAAACCGAAGTTTTTCCCTGTTGTTTTTTTACATTGCACTTTATGCAGTTGATTTATTTATTCGAAGGACTTATTCGGTTCTCGTTTTATGCCTATATTCACATGAACGGGTGTGGATGGCAGTATTCAATTAGGTCACTCACTCACTCACAAGGGAAGCTAATATCCCTCTAACTAATAAAACGCTTGAAATGTCACTCACTCTTTCTCTCTCTTTTTCTCTGTCTCCTATGCGCCAGTGCCACCAGTAAGTTAGTGGTGGCCGCTTGCTCAACTTCGTTATCTGTGCTACCATCTGTGCTACTCTACCATGCTGTAACGCGAGCAACGCGAGCGCTGCGCGAACAACGCGAGCGCTGCGCGAGCGGAAGAATTGTTGTAAAACATAGCGTAATATCTGTAATTTGAAGAAAAAAAATTATAATTTATAAAAATAAAATCAGTTTTCTGATTGGCGTGGACCGTCCTTGGACGGGCTATTTTACAACTAGTGTTAAAATAAAAATATTAATAAAAATACATTTTTTTTAATTTTATTTTTTTGTCAAAGTATTTGTGAAGGTGTTGGCAACACATGTGCCAAATTTTAATTTGGGTTGCAAATTGGTTAAGGAGCTACATAGCAAAATGTGACAAATTCAACTTTTTAATTAATTTGATGACACGAAGTTTGATAACTTATGTTTTTTTTTTAGATATTTGCCATTTTGTTTTTATTATACATAAATTAATAAATAAATAAATAACGAAGCAAGTTGGCTTCATCATCAGCAATTTGTAAATGGTTAACAATTTTTTTCTCTCGAAGACAGAGTTAAAGCTAAAAGCTGGTTGAATAAAGTTATACAAAAAACAGGTGAAGTGCAGCAAGGTTAAACTGGTTGGACACCAATTGAACAAAATTAGGTTGTTACAACATTGGATGTGAAAACTAAAAAGAAAAAAAACAATTTCTGAAAACAAAGGAAAGGAATGCAGTTTTCAGTTTTGTTGTGCTTCTGGGCAGTTTTCGTTGAATTCCTTCATTATCGAGCTTCCAAATTTTTAGTTTGGAAATTTCTAACCTTAGTATCTTAGAAAAGATACTTACAAACTTAAAATTCTAAAATTTTTAGGAGTTTTTCTCGGGGTGTCCGAGAAAAAGTGTCCTGGTGGGTATTAAAATGTAACACTCCAAAAGAGTAAACAAATTACAAATTAAACAATATTAAACATGTTTAAATATTTTCATTTTTTTTAGAAATGTTGACATTACTTAATACAGAGGTGATCAACACATTTAAACGGAATTTCTCTAAAAGTAGGTAAATTGTTCCAGTTGTGTATGAAATTATAAGGGAATCTATTGTTAGTTGTACGAAACATTTTAGGAATTTTGGGATTCAAAAAGTTTGACGTGTAAATTGGGCTTTAAAACCACACACACGGAAAATCACTCAAACGCCAATTTTCTTTATTTCTAACTATAAACATTTTATCATCGGGAAAAGTTTTAGATTATTGTACTATACTGTAAACATCGGCGTCAATTTTCATACTTTTTTAAAAATTAAAATAACAGCCTGTTATTTATAATAACTATAACAGGTATAATTGGATTCCATAACATCTTAATACACATTTTAGAATTATCTCAAGCAAATAAAAAATTTTGTACTTGTTTTTTTGTTTCTTTTGTAATTTGGACTTTTGTGTATCTTTTTTTTTTGTTTTGTCCATTTGTTCATCATTGAATGCAATAAACTAATTAATGCTATATCACAACCTATAGTTAAACGATAACTACTATATATATATAAAACACCACATTTCCACAAACCGGAAATTAAGCATCACGATCGATCTTAAGTCGACACGTCGGACATTTGGCGCGTTCGAGCAACCATCGGTCGATACATTCAGCGTGGAAATGATGGCTACAGGGTAGAAATCGCGCCACCTGATGACAAGATACATTGTCCAAACAAATAGTGCATTTGAACTCATGACTTGATTCGTTAATCTCCATCTCCATGAAGAGCTCTGTATCGTTGACGCTAAAACTGCTTTCACTGATGGAAGAGGCCTTTAGAGACAAACTTGAAAGAAACGTGTCCGTCAAGCATTCAAACAATGGCAGCAGTTGCTTCTTATCCGGAAGAAACTGTTCTAGGCTACTGTCGAGCTCGTCCCGCCTCGAATTCATAAAGTCCGCGAAGGAATTTAAGTGGCAAGCGATTTGACTTCGAAGAATCTCCAATTGCCACTGGAAGTCGCAATTAGAATCTTCCACTACTAAACCTCGAGAGTATCGATCGACCTCGTCCCAGTATTGTTGAACCATGCAATAGTGTTTGTGAATGAACCCATTCCCTCGCAATTGCATCCATAGACTTGATTCCTCAATGTAGTCAACTAGATCGGGACAGAAATCCATGTAGTGTTTACAATCCATCAAATAGCGTAAAAATGTGTGACGACAGGGCTGGGTTTCGAGAAGAAATTCTTCTTTGCCGGATTGTAAATTCCACAAAGACGAAGTGGGCCAGTTGTGCTTAAAAACAGGTTGTGTGTGATCAGAAACGATTACTGTAAACGTAATAGATGAGTCATCGATGTTGAGACGTTCGTCGAACGCCTTCTGGACCCAGTCGAACGCCGATCGGTCCCAAAAGAAGTTCTTCTTATAGCCAACTAACTCCAAAGATTGTACATAAAAGTGTTTATGAGCTCGAATGAAAGAGAAATAGCTTGCGATGTCTTGCATATATAGCTTCATATATAGATCGGCGTGAATCTTGTGTTCATGGTAATCGCTAAACGTCGAATACTCGTACATGATAACTCGAATACTCGTACCAACGTAACGTACCCTGTCGAAGAACAAACATGAAATGTATTATTGCACGTCGATGTATAAAGTAAACAAAAATAAACTACATCTTCTAATGGTTTAAAAGTGAACATAGATATAAGCCAGTTTAAAAATGCTTCTTAAGAATATAAGTGTGAGACCGGCGAATAAGCAGCGCTTATACGCGAGGTCCACATGTTGCTGAAAAGAACTGAAAAGAGATCAAAAAAATAAAACTCGGAAAACAATAGAACTGATAGCTATTGTTTTCCCCTGTGTTATATATAATTCGAGTTTTTTGGATTAAAATGTGAGTTAAGGTGATTTTGATGTAATATAGTCATGTGAATTTAGCATTCCGTAGAATTTCTGCGGAATGTCTGTTTTTTGTCATTTACCACGTCTTTAGTAGTGTTAAATTCGGCGAGGTCTTCATTACTCTAAAACTGACTAATAACTTTAATACACTAAGTTCGCGCGAATCCGCTTGCCGGGCGGATCTGAGGTTTTGTCGCCGCGCCAAGTCGTTCCTCCTCGGCCGCGCTCCGTCCTCTGTTGCGGCGCTTACTCCAGCCGCTGGTAACTTTTCTGCACACAATTACAAAAGGGGAAGTGGCAATTCGAGCGGCGCTTTAAGACGCGCAAAAAAAAAGAGGGATATTTAATGAAACGCAGTAATCTCACGTCTCGTTCGTCGTATAGTGGTATTTTACTTTTCCTGGTCGTGCTAAATAAAGAATACTGAACTACCTGATCTTCTAATAACTGCTTTGACTTTAATTACGCTGCGGCCTCACCAATCTACAGACAGGCTGTTTGCGCTACTTCGTGATTAACAAACCGAACAATTAAAATGCTAACGATGTTTCCAGTGAAAAATGGACAATATATTTTTATTCTCAATAAACAACAACTTATTCAAGGTTACTTAAACCACATCAACTTGATATAGAGTAGCTTTCTTCAACACTTTCTTACTTATGAAAGCTGAACACAACTGCGCCTTCCTACTGTGCTTCTAATAAGCTTATTATTGAACAACTTTTGATCCCCAAAATAACGGCACGGAGCCTGTGCTCATCAGTAGTAATCCGGAAGAAACACAAAAACTATCTACCTTGAACACTTTAGCACCGTCACTTAAAGATCGTCTACTGCCAACAATTTTTTAACTACACATTTACTCTGCCAACTTGTCTCATTTGACTTGTCTTAACTACTGGATTCATTAAACTATTTACACTATCGTTCGCTAATACTGGGGCTCATAACAGGCAAACGAAAGACCACGATACCGTAATCCGAAGATCAAAGTGGCCCGAGTGTCATTCTTCGGAAGGCGGGAGGTGGAGGATCCTTCGCATCAGAGTGGTGTTGGATGTTGGAATCAACCAAGGGAGTCGTCCAGGATGGTTCGGAAGTAAGCTCGTTCTTGTTGAGAAACTCGAGCGAATCTGTCTTGTAGACTTGGACTATTTTTCCCTCCTGCTCTCTCCCGGAAGTCCTGGTCTTGTCTCCCGTTAGTCCTTCTTCTACTCACTTCTCTCCCGTTATTCGTCGTCCTGTTTGATCCGGTCATCGACACTCAGCCATAATCCTCCGTTTCCTGTTTATGAGTTAGCAGTTTTCACCTGCCTAGGTTAATCCCCTACATCCTGTTCGTCTACTGGCCATTTTAGACTTAAGGAAACAAATGTTAGGCCTAACAGTTTGAAAACAGCTAATTTCTAAGTTTTACCAATTTATAAGTTAATTTTGATTTTTGTCTTAATTTTCAGCACATCAACTTCCCCATCAGCTGATCCTGGAGCTCCAACTCCCACTCCAGTGCCATCTGTTCCCTGCTACCTGCGGCCCATATAATGCCTAATAAACTAATTTGACAACCGGGAGTTCTTTGTTTTTTCCGTTAATCCAAACTCAAGTTATTTGCGCTACTCGTTGCTCGTTCAGGTGCGATTTTCGTCACTAATGCTTATAGGTGCGAGCGTCCCCGTCCCTAATGCACAGCGACACTCGTTACAATTTTATTTTATTTACATATTGTTTTAACTTAAATAGTTGGCTCCATTAACTACAAGTTTTCTTTTAATTCAACAACGTTCGTTGCCTTTTGGTTATTCTTATTTCAACCGCACCACGTTGACTTTTAGCTATTCTTATTTCAACCGCACTACGTTGGCTTTTTAGTCACTTTTATTTACACAATGCTTTTTAGCCTCTAATTTATTTGACGAAAATAACAGTCATTTAAAATGGATTCGAAAAGGTTCGTTGGTCTTTCTTTCTTTAGCCTTCCTGCTTGTCGTTGACCTTTCTCTGAAATGTCGTCGCTTTACAGGCAACAAATTTTTCTCATTCCAGAAAGCTCCAGAACGTTCCAGAAGGTTCCTGAAAGTTCCAGAGAGTTTGACGACATATCGAATATTCGTGTGTATACTTTTTGGAGTAAAAGAGGTACGGACAAGATGTCCGTCGAAAAGACGCATAGTGTCGAAACACTAGTGCCTCACAATGAACGGTGTATTTGTTTTGTGCGCGTGTATGTTGAAATCGGTTCGGACAGTAGAAACGATCGATTTTACTCGTATGAACAGTGTACAGTATTGTTTTTTGAACAGTGTTTTTTGTATAATCTGCTGTATGTTGATTTTCAACTCGGAATCGTTCATGTGAAATTCCATCTCGTCATTGCCTTGATCAGGAACTAGTATATTTGGAAAACGTGACGACTGGGATCCTCGGGACATACGCGCGCGGTGTCTGTTGATATTGTAATCTTGTCCAGCCCCTGATTTTTCTCTAAGTGGCGAAGTTTCACAATAACGAATTTTGTTTTTAGTGGCATGTTTTGCGATTGCTCACAGATGTAACACTTGACGATTTTGCTTCGATTAATAAGTGTGAGTGATTGGGATTATTTGCGTAGTGCGTTTCTGGGACATTGTGGTAAATCTTTGACTCCGAACTTTCACAGTGGCATGCCCTACGAATTGTGTTGTTTTAATGATGACGTTTATCAATGACTTTCTACTTATGCTCGGTTGATTTACGCGTATCGCGCATTAATGTTAGGTTAGCTAGTTTTGTGGATAGGATTTGGCAATATCGCTTGTATTCGTATTCCAGAACAGTTACCGACCAACGATGGCGACCGAAACGATGATCAACGGCGAGTCATGACAACAGAGGAAGGAGGAAAGAATGTAGGAAGCAAACTCACCACTACGACGGTCTCTGAGAACCACGGCACTGTCCGGTCGCTCCGCAGCCACACGAGGAAGGAGGCATCTACGGCGGCGCGCCGTCCGTCCAGCTCAAGGATGAGTCGGCCCTCTCCGTCGGCTGGCCGGGCGAGCCGGGTACTCCGGAAAAGGGACCACCCGGTTGTGCGTCCCGCCGACCTCGTGGGAAGAGAAACAGCGCCACGTCCACGGACGAGAGTCGGAAACGCCGGGAGACTGAGGCAGCCAAACGCGGCAGGTGATCCTTGGCCGCCGAGCAGGAAATCTGCTCGTAATACGCTCACGGTAACCGGCGGTTCAGGTACCCACGCACGCCGGACCAGGCACAAAACCGTCCGGTGGGGTTGTTGGGAGATGATGAGGCCATTTGCAGCACGTACACAACAAAAAAGTGGAAGATGACGGACGATGTCGAACGAGGTGATGGTCGCAATGAGAAGGAAAAAGGCAAACGACGGAGCAACTTGTTTTTGCCTAACAACTTAGAAATTCTCAAAGCTAATCAAACCCCACAAAAGAAACGGACACAGCAACGCGCCAGTCCTTCTTGAGAGAGTGGCATCACCCTAGTGCGAGAAAGGGGTAACAAGTGTTACAGCGAAGCGAACAGCGTCAACAGCAAAGGGTACTCGGGGTCAAACGAACATTGGTGCGCCCTAATAGTGAAAAGCCACGGTATGCATCACGGTGATTTCTCCGGATTATAAAATGTAAAATTTATTACTTGTGTTTCTGTTTACACAATACCCTATCGTATTAAAACACGAGTATCTTTCAATTGTCAAGAAACGTAGTGAAAAACAAAAAATAGTGCATGTAATGACAAAATACCGTAATCGAGCATGTTGTAGCCTACTATCATTCCAATTTTAGAGCAATTAAAATTTAATTTTAATATTTTAATAAAGCTTCATTAGACAAGTAAAGATATTTTAAAAAAACAAAGATATATTTTATAAACAATAATAATAAATTGAAGGGCCTGGTGTTAAATAAAAAAATTTTAGTTTCGAAGAAATCGCTTTTTAAAGATCTGGGCTACTATTGTTTTACTCAAAATTATGCGTTAGAGAGGTAGAATTGCACCTACATTTGAAATTTGTTCTAGGTCATTCATTTTTGACAAAAATGTTACTCAACACCCCTTTAGTGTAAATTTACACCAGACCCTTGATAACGATCAACCATTGTGACCACGTGGTGAAATAAATATCTAAACCCTCTATTAAGATAATATAACACTTGTGATAAATAAAATTCACCAATTCAGTTAAACTTACCTGTTTAAAAGTGTGTTAGAGATTTCCCAGTTGGATG
>JAQIWH010004423.1:0-17034 GCA_034695005.1 Cryptops parisi | reverse complement strand
ATATATATATATATACACACACACACACACACACGGTATGAAATATAGTATAGAAATCGGTATTTTTCTTGTTTCTTGTCTTTTCTGTTTGTTTTTTCCTTGTATGTTAATTTTTTCTGTAATCAAGCTTCTGGTTACAACGGAGGTGAAACGTTACGATTTTTTTCAACTTTGCTACCCTGTCAGCCAAAGATAGACGACAAGCGTGCATTTGTTTTTTTAAATTTTTTAGTTCAAGTGTTTGCTGCTTGTTTTTCCAATGATGTGCCTGAACGAAAACTTAGTTCATTGCCATTTTACGATTTAATTATAACAATGAGCCGAAATGGAATTATGCAAAAAAATATTTCATTTTATATGTAGGCATAGAGATAATTCCGTGTCACATCATTCATATAGAAGTTTTGTTAGGCTTTCCAGCAGAACACAGCGCATTGCTACAGCTTTGTCAGGCTTTCTAACAGAACACAGCGCATTACTACAGCTTTTTCAGGCTTTCCAGCACAACACAGGGCACAGTTTGGTCATGTTTTTTGCATAGCACGATAGGTATAATTGAGTTTCGAACTGGCAAGTTTGTTGCTGGTGAATTAAGAAACTCCAAATTTTTTAAACATTTTCTTGTGGCAGTTGGGTGATTTTTTCTCATATATTTTGGCAAAAAAAGTACTAATTTTTACATAACTTAATTTTTACACAATAGATTCATTCTGTTATTGATTGGATCTCTTTGTGTTAAATGCCGTGAATGGATGTCGATGATTCAATGACTCTTATCTGCAAACGTGATATTCAGCTCAAGTTGACGAAATGAAGTACTGTACACTGTAGCACCAAAGTCACTTGTTTTTTACACTATCATAGATTTCTTATAGGTGTCAAAGAGATTCAACGTTGTGAGAATATATCTTTTTGTTTGTTGTGAGTTAACAATTTAAAAATGACATTTGTGAATATTTTTTATTGTGCTCGTACTGGTGAATTTTTTATACATACAGTATTTTAGTTAAAATTCTGATTATAACATATTTTAATCAAAATCCTGGTTATAAATTCTGTACACCGATAAATTTTTCACAATAGATTCATTATGGATATTTTTTGTTTACGTAGTGTTCAATATAGTGAATGGCTGTTGATGATTCGATGACGTAATATCTGCAATTGGGCGTGTGCGTGATATTCAGGTCAAGGTTGATCACATGAACTAGCATCACAGTCACTTGCATTTTACGCCTACCACAAAAAAAATGCGTAATTTTCACGTTTTGAATTATCGATTCGTGGAATCAAATTATTGTGAATAGGTCGCATGAGGAACAGCATAAGGCGTAGAAATTTGTGTTGGAAAATGATCGGGTGTCATTGCGAGGTAACGTTTATTGCGTTCTACTGTTGTTATTTGCCCATTGCAATAAACTAAAGCAATCGTGAGTGGGATATCACATACAAAGAGTATTATTAACACAAAAGTATACTGGAATCCCAACAGACCGAGATACAACGTCGTTAGGAACTTGCCGAAGAACAAAATGAACGCCAAGTTGCAAAACCAGCCGTAGAGCCAAATTGAAGTGTTGGTGCAACCTCCCAGCATGACAGCTAAATTGGCCAATAAGTGGATACCAGAAAAAATCAAAGAAATTAATACAATCCCTTTGCGGGCTCGCTTTTCGTTTTCGTATTGAAGCTCTCTGGATCCGGGTCCCTTGTCAAAGTCATGACGAATTTTGATGGGCTGATCGTTGATATACCAAGCCGCCAAACTAGTTGGAACGACGTCGATAAGAATGGATAGGATGCCGAGAAGAATGGCCATTGTTCCCGGGTGTAGTCCACAAATGGTGTAGCTCTGTGCCAGAGGCGTGTTGGCCAATTTCTTATAGGCTCTCACTTGTGGATGTAGCATTTTGGATACTGGAATGCCGTGCGACAGTTTGCAGTGGTGTCCGGCATAAAGATAAAGTATATGGGTAAAAATTTAAATGGCATGATGACATAGCTTTGTTACCGAGGGAATGGGCATTGAAGGAAACGCCAAACGGTTGTTGGTGGTAAATTTTGCAAACAGTGGTTTTTTTTTTTTGTTTTTGTTTTTTTTTTTTGCTCAC
The DNA here is from genome assembly GCA_034695005.1 of Cryptops parisi. Lineage (NCBI taxonomy): Eukaryota > Metazoa > Arthropoda > Chilopoda > Scolopendromorpha > Cryptopidae > Cryptops > Cryptops parisi. The sequence goes on along the minus strand of JAQIWH010004423.1, from coordinate 14,923 downwards.
ATGTTCAGTCCAAACGAAGATGAGGTTTTAATGTAGAATGTTGAAAGTGATAAATTACTGAATAAGAATTCAAATGGAATGAAGAAAAAAGTTTCATTCAGAGTTGCATCTTGTATATTCAAATGTCTACATTCAGTACAGTATACAAGGTTGATGTTTTTACTGTACATATACTCGTATTACCGGAGACTTCTGGTTTTTTTTTGTTTTATTTAATGAAAACTTTTATACAATTTATTAATATTTAATGAACATTGTAATTTGAATTAATATTAACAATTTCTTTCTATTTTCATATATGTTTTTTTTTTAATTTCTCTCCGATAATATGATTCGTGCTTGAATGCTAAAACTGATTTGATGCTATTTTCATATTTCCAGCTTCAATGATAATTGAAGGGTTTGATGTAAAAGTGTGTTAAGTAAATTTTTTGTCCAAAATGGTATAGAAGCACTTTTCGAAAGTGTTAGGTGCAATCCTACGTTTCTTACGCATAATTTTGAGCAAATAACCAATAGGTAAAAACAATATTTTTCTTAATTTTTTTTTCTTTCCGTATAATTTTTGCATTTATATGCTCTTATTCATTTATTTACATGTCATCCCAAAACTATTTAAAAAATCCCATACAGTAGTAATTCTCCAAACAGACATTTCTCGAGCTTATGATACCCTACATCGCTCATCCGTTATACAACAATGTATACAATTAGGTATCTCGTCTAACACTATCCAGATCTTGACAAGCTTTTTTTTCAAACCGGTTCTTTCAGATTTCACATCTCCTTCCACCCAAACTGCATCAGACCGTGGAGTAGTTCAAGGGTCAGTCAACAGTTCATTATTTTTCTTTTTAGTATCCAATATTATTCACAACCTTCAGTTAAATGTTACACTATTCAATTATGTCGATGACAATATCCTCATATATGACTTCCCTCTTTATGAGTCACACACACGTCACCGATTTTCATATTTATCAAGACATGCTCACAATTTCCCTGTGGTGCCAAACACATGGCATAAAGTTAAACACCCTCAAAACTAATAAGCTTTATATTTCCTACAACCCCTCTAACAAATCACCATCTATCAAAATCCTTGGCCTGTGGTTTGACCCGCTACTAAACCTTTCTTATCACATAAAATCAATTATAAAAAAAATTAACCGCCAAGTTTATTTGGTAAAAGAAAATCAAAAACACTCTCACTTATAAAGAAAAACTCACCTACATTAAAACAAAAATAGTACCAATCATATGGCATCACCATTTGGGGCGAAGCTAAAATTTTCCGCCTTCGTCGCCTTAAAACAGCCTACCATAGAATAATACGTATATTCTTTAATTTCACGCGCTATCAATCACTATCCCAATTCAATAAAACCCGTGGATTGATGTCAATCTCACAACTCATTGTTTTTCACCGTATCATTGATCTTCATAAATCTTGTAAAATTACAAAACATCTTCTCAACTTTCTATCTCAATTTTTCCTTACTGACCCAGCCCATCGTTCTACCCAACTTTATAAATTTGTAAGTCCTAACATTTTTCCCTACATTACAACCTATTATCCTTACAACATGTTTACCATATGGAATCAATTGCCTGCAAACAATATGCAGTGTTAAAAAAACATATTATATTTTAATGATGTCCACCATACATCATAATACTTTACACTTACTATTGCACACACTTTTATCATGTTGTAACCTGATCAGGTCCGCATTAATTTTTATTTTGACTTTGTGGTTTGTTCTCTTTTTTCGATTTCTTTATTTTTTCAATTTTGTAAGATCCCGACGGGATGTTAAGTTCAAAAATAAAATAAATAAAATATTAGTGCAACAAGTGTGAAGTAGCCATAGGCAGCAATGCAAGTTCAGGTGTTTGAACGCAGTTTCCTCGAAATTGTAAAAATGTTACTTAACACCCTTTCACACCAGGCCCTTCAATTTTTTTCCATTTAAAAAAATTGCATAAAGCCAAATATAAATGTTAATCAAATGATGCTAAAGCTGTATAATATGGTGAGTGGCTTTGAGCTTTTTTGAGCAAGTTCTGCTATTTGTTTCTGGGTTATTTAAAAATGTCGCTTTAATTGTCATGTGTAACATACTGCTTCTATAACAAGAGCTAAACGCTTTTTAATTATTCACTGTTAAAAATTGTAGACAATTTTTTTCAGAATCATTGACAGACAGATGTTGGCTTGCATACAAAGAATTGGTGAATAACATACTATATACTCTATCAAGCTAGGCACAATAGGGCAAGAATCGGAAAGAAAATGCCAATTTTGAAAATGTCAAAATTACCAGAAAATAGGAAGACTACATACTGTAATATGTATTCTCAGTATATACAGTATGTAATCATACTTGACAAAATTGGTGATTATTAGCATTTTTGTGTGGATGATTATATTGATCGGCAGTCATGGAAAGGTAACGTTTATTACGTTCTACTGTCGCTATTTGTCCAAACGAATATACCACAGCCGTTGTAAGAGGAATATCAGCTACAGCGAGTATCACTAATACGGAAGCATAGGGAAATCCCATGAACACTAGAAAGACGGACGATATGAACTTGCCGAAGAAACAGTTGCACATCATGCTGCAGAACCAGCAGAAGAAGTAATTGGTATTGTTGATGCAACCTCCGACAATTAGAAACAGAATGGCAATAAGGTGAACGACAGTGAAGAACGATGCGAATCCCATTATCACTCCATTCTGGTTCGTTTGGTGTCGGATTCTGGAGTCTCGGAAGAATGGATCGACGTCTTCATCGGCAGTCACTGGTCGATTGTAAAGGCACCACACCGCCACAAAGCTGGGAAGAGGATCGATAAGGATGGAGATGATGCCAAGGATCACTGCCATTGTCCCTGGTTGAAGACCACACATGGTGTATTTTTGGGCCAATGGTGTTTTGGCCAATTTCTGATAGCCGCTTTCACCACCTGACAGCTCCATTTTTTTTGCTTGAGAGCTTGGTCTTTGGGAATAATTCTTTGGAAAGAATTGCGTACTTATGAGGTGGAACGGTCATTGACTTTGGTCGTCAACACAAGCGAGAAACGCCATTTGGTGGCAAATTTTGAAAATACAGTAAGCGTACTCTCAACTCGAGGATGTTGAAAACATATAGAGTATGTGATGTTATGTTTCACCTCATATGATATCGACTTGCGTATTTGTCGAACCTAATACAGGGAGTCGGAGTTCTCGATTTTATACACTTTTTATATTAGCTTCATTCGTGAGTTTGTGAGTGAGCTAGGAATTGAACATATACTGCCATCTACAGTCGTTTATGAGAATATACTGTATAGTCCAATGTACCAAAAAACGCATAAAAGGAGAACCGCATGAATCTAAAATCGCAAAAAGTCCGTTGTAAAAAAGTGGCATATTCGTTTGCTTTTCAAGGTTCCGAAATATGACTCGATAACTGCGAAATGTAAATAGATACTCGACTTTATAAAACTTATATTATTCCATCAACTGAAAGCGATATTCAAAATCACGACACCCTCTACACCACCATAATACCCAATATGACAATATCATGTATCAACGACAAGAAATCTGCCACAAATTCCACTTTAATAGTAGTCACCAAAATAAGTACAACATAGACATCTTTAACATTTACATCCTACTTGAACTGGAATGCTTCACCTCAGTGGTCTCCAAAGTGGGGTGCACAAGCAATAGAAGATTTCTTATATACTTTTGTTACAAAGAGTTTATTTGTTATAAACTCTTGTCATGGAGATTTTTTTATAAACTCTAATCACTTATAAACTCTTGTTACATATATCAAGGAGTACGTGGCGTTGGTCCTACTAATATAGGGGTGCGCGTTCAAAAAAGTTTGGAGACCACTGCTCCACCTCGGGAAGGTTGAGTCTGCAAACCCACTGATAGATGGTTTTAATTTTAAACACTTTGATAAAAAATTGTTTATTATTTTCTTAACTTAAAGCACCGTATTAGACTTTTATTGGACTAACGTCCACTGTAATAAAAACAAATATATAAATAAATTAATCGAAAATTTCAGAAATCAAAAATGGAATTACTTGAAACTCGCATAAATCAAATGTCGAATGACTCAAGAAATAAATAAAATAAATGAATCGAAACGTGCAGAAATTAAAAACGAAATCACTCAAAACACGCATAAATTGGATATCGAGATTACCCAAAGATTGCATAAGTTATAAATTGCATAAATCGAATTTCGCATAAATTTAAACATGCAGAAATAAAAAATTGACTTTTTTGCATTATATACGTACATACAGTACCGGTATATCTGTATATGACAGTAGGTTATACAGTATAAAGAGCATGCTTAAAAAGCAATTTTGATGTGTGTGTTAAAGTATAAATTATATCATGCGATTATTAGTAGTTTTGTTCTCATGTATTATTGGAATTTCGGTATATGCGAGATTTTTTTCAAAACGCAATCTTTCCATAAATCTAAGAGCACTTGTATATCACATGCTTATCCCGTATACGTCTTGAATATGCAAATGAAAAGATTTGAAATGAATACTATAATTTGCGCATAAATTTGTAATATTGCAAAATAATTTTCATTTTATAATTTGATGTATAAAATATTTCAATTCACGGGTTAACGTTTTTACATAACCAAAGTAATTAACTATATACAAACTAATCACAAAATTAACTTAACGCAACAAAACTTACAATTTGTAATTTTTTAAGTTTTTCAAATGTTATTTCACGTGTCTCAAGTTCAACTTTTTTAGCACCTTGAGTGTGTTTTTCATTAGTGGTCTTTTGTAACGCAAGATTGCGGGCTCCCTTACCGACTGTAATTGGAACTGTTTTTTGCAATCGTTCTGCAAATGAATTGTACAGTCTTTGCGATAGTGTTGCAGGTGAGCGAGCAGTGTATTCATAGTACGGAATTGGCAAGTGTAATTTGCATTTGGATTAAGACAGGCAAATGCCAAATGGTTGTGAAGTGCAATGATTCTGTCTGTACTGTGGAAACATTTGAGGTAAGACTGAGAATCCGTGTACTGCGAGGACCGATGAATGTGACGTAACATATGCATGAACCTAAAAAAATAAGAATAAAAAGAACGGATCAGTGAAAATGTCGTCGCAAAACGGTTATTGTGATATACTTATACAGAGTTTTCATAAGTCAAACACCAGTATCACAATTATCACAAGTGAAAAATTCTTAAATAATCTGTTTTAACCTTACTGACCGGGTAGACTTTTTTAACACTTTTTTGGGGTCTGACACTGCACGTGAAGGTTTTCTCGGGGTACTCCCGTTTTCTCCTGCATCATAAAACCTTGTTTCAACTTTACTGACCGCGTAGACTTTTTTAACACTTCTTTGGGGTTTGACACCGCAGAGGCAGGTTTTCACGGGGTACTCCCACTTTCTCTTGCATCGTAACACTCTGTTCCATTACTTTCACTTTTATTTCATCATCGTTCCGGCATTTTTTCGATTTAATAAAGTTTATGTGACGACCAAACGACATACCCTAACGGAAGTCGGTGCAGTAAACCACAAATACCTAGGCCTACCTACTCTAACACTTCCAAAACGTTTCTCTTCCACTTCAGGTCAGTAAAGTAAAGTAAAAAGATTTCCTTTTTAAGATATTTTCACTTGTGATGATTTTGTTTATCAGGAGATGAAATTTTGCAATTGGTCAGAATCATATACTGTATATTTAATAGCATCAAAAAGTGCGAGAAATCCTCTCAAACGCAATTTTTTAAATCATAGTTTGTCAAATTCACGTATTCAACTTGTTCAGTCAAGTTCTCGTATCACTGCTCGTTTATTGTTGTCCGAGTCGACTTTCTCACGGTCTACGGGAAACCTCATCTTACTGTTGTCACGACTCATTCCGACACTACCACGGGATTGACAACCGTCCGACAACAATGGTATCTGGAAATATGATCTAGCTGGGTGTTCTGGAGTGAATTTTTGAACGTACTGGTGTGGAAGTTTTTCAAAAGATTAGTAAATGAATGCAAAAGTAAGTTTACTTTGGAACATGCGATGACTCTTCACTATCATTGATGACCATGTCGTCGAAAAAGTAGACGTTTCTCACGCAATAGGAATCTTTGGTTTCATTAAAGCTTCCACCGTCATTCTTAGCAATGTTCAGAACGTCGATCCAGTTGTTACCTCTCAGAGGCATGATTACTTCGTCTACGTCCAGCAAAACTATGTATTTGAACTCGTACATGTTTCTGTAGAAACAGTCGTTGTAAGGAATCAGTTCATTTTGTCGTTTACTCACCATGCGAAAGTAATTGTAAGCATTCGCCATCTCGGGGAAGTTCGGCTGACTTCCTGGATATGACAAACTCGTGACATGCACTCGGCCTAATTTTTGGTAATATTTTAGCACTTTGGAAACGTTCTCGTGAACGAACAAATCGTAAAAGAATATCCTATCTGCTCCAAGAAGTCCGAGCAGTTCTATCCATTCTACAAGTTTAATGGAAATGTCCTTAAAGTAAAAGTTGAGTCCTTTGACACACACACCGAATGCCTTTTGAGGACTTCGGTTGTTGAACACTTTCAAGTACGTTGTAGCATTGCTGCAAGGAGTTTCGGCAAGCGATACTGCTTTAGGTACCAAATGGCGAACAGTCGAAGGAATTCGACAAGTGATCAGGTATGGTTGGTGGTAACCATTTTCTTGATTTCCCCATTCTGAATACCACAGATAGCGATAGAAAGCTTCGCCAAACACCGGCATGTCTATTTCGCCGAACCACAATTGACACACTGTAGATGGGATCTGTAAACGATCCACCATCGCCGTAATTCTTACTAAAGGAGAGTTGATTAAAGCTGTTCGGTTATCATAATAAGCAGCAAACAAATAAACATTTGTTCCATCCGATGACTGGTATCGTTGCCAATAGTTGTTGCTATAATGAAGATCCCATAGTTCAGGGTGGGCAGCACAGTTCCGGTAATTTTTCAGAAAACGACTGTTCAATAGATCTTCCACAGGAAGCTGTGGTAAACGATTTACAAGCATTTGAGATATTGATTTGAGAGATGGGATTACGCTTCGAATGGTATTGTTGCGAGATAAATTCTGGTGTAGATGATGATGATGATGATTTAAACTATCGTTTAAAATGCGATTGCGTAATAGCACGTGATTCTCCTTTGAAAATTTAAAGTTGTCATTGCTGGGGTTATTTCCGATGACGGCGTACACAAAGTAACACGTGATACACCAAAATACAAAACTTCCAGTTATCCAATGGAATATGCACATTGTTGTCCATCTCGTAGCCATCGAATGTTGAATAAAAGGTCTGAAAATATATTGAAGGAAAGTTGTACATTTAAGGAAAGTAAATATACAAGATTCTGTGTACAGATGACTAATTTTGCTTAGATTGTACAGTGCCTATATAAGAAAACAAACGATACACGTATTGCACATGTTACTAGAAATCTGGTAAGTAAAAGGTAGATATTTGGCAGAAGTGGGCGGGCGTATATTGCTATGTTAACTGCCAAATAAACGTGATGGTATTATAGATACATCGTGATCTTACATTTTTAATAACAGTGGATGACTTAAGTCTATTTTACGTTTAGGGAATATAAAACATTTCTGGCTTACCTGTGATCATTACCAGTGTAAATTTCTGTAGTATATGTTGAATTTTTGGGTCATATACAATTAAATTAAGTAACCAAAGTAACAACGGACTCGTAATTACAATTTGATAAAAAAGACAGATTAATTTCGTGAAATTTTGATTTTATTGGTATTTGGTGAAAAGGTTCCGAAGAACTTTTTGACTGTTCGCTACGAGCACGTCTTTGAACCTCCAAATGTTATTGTCAAATACTATATGTTTACGAAAGTCTTGAGCACACGAGGTTTTAATAGACTCGTCACAGTCATGTCTATAATGTTGCAGATGTGCTATGTCTTTTGGAAATGGAAAATTGTGGCACCGTTGACCTAGGCATCGAATTGGCAGATGGTTATGTAGTGCAAGAACGTAATCCGTGTTGAAGAAACTCTTCACGAACGTTCCGTTTTTCGTGTGATTTTTAGCCCGATGTATGTGCTGGAGCATATGAAGATACCGTGGTATCTCGTCAGACCATCCGTGCTCATCAACAGAATTGTCGAAAAAATAAACGTTCGAGGCGTAGAACGCTCCTCGACTTGTATTGGCAGCGAAAGAAGAATTGGTCATTCTTGAAAGGAGTTCATTCCACGTTGTGTCTTTGAGTGGCATAATCATCTCGTCCGTGTCGAGCAACACTACGTATCGATAGGAATAAATGTTTCTGTAAAAACAATCGTTGTAAGGTATCACTTCGTTTTTGCGTTTCAGCACCCTTTTGTTGCGAAGATAGTAATCGATGAGCGCAGCGTAATTCGGCTGCGATCCTGGAAGAGTAAGAGTTCTAGTCTCAACTTTACCCGTCTTTTTGTAGTAATCCAAGACTTTGGATACATTCGGATGAGTCGCCAGTTCGTAGAAAAATACTTTGTCGGCGCCCAATAGAAACAACAGTTCTAGCCACTCCACCAATCGAGCCGAAACGTCCTCGTCCCAGAAACTCAATCCCTTGACGCATACTGCGAAAGTCCTCTTCTGCGAGGGTTTGGAATAGAACACTCTCACGTTATTGGTGGCATTGTCGCATAAACTGTTAACCAATGACACGGAATGGGGGACCATGTTCCACTTGGCGGGAACAGGGCACGTGATCAGAAACGGTTGCAAACTCCCGTCTTGGACATCGCCCCAACTCTTGTTCCAAACGTACACGTACTGTCTTGCTGGCATAGCCACCACCGAAGAATAACCATACCAAAGTTGGCAGACGACACTAGGCGGTGCAGCTTTGTCTACCATGACCAGCACTCTCACCACAGGGGATGATGTCAACGTCCGGTTGTCAAAATAAGCGCCGAAGATGTAAAACGAGGTACCGTTGTCTTTGGGCGATTCGAACTGCTGCCACACATGATTGTTGAAACGCAGATCGAAAAAGTTGGGATACGAAGCACATCGATTTGCTTTGTAGCCCTGCGTTTGATGCAAATAGGACAAAGGCACAGAAGGCACTTTTTCAGCAAAATGTCTTACCACATCCATCACAGGCGTTTTTATTGGTATTGTGTTTAATTGGTGCAATGGCGTCACGTTGAATCGGTCGAATGGTGTTAGGTCCATTTTAAACATGATGGACTCGGTTGAATTTCTTTGTTGGATTGCATGTTCTTGGTAGCTTTTCTTTGGTGGATGTTCTTTGATGTTCTTTGTCTTACTGGCAAATTTGTGATTTTTAAAATTTTTATTGAAAACAGCTGTGGTTGAAGCAGAGGTATTTTTTATGTGTTTGCGATATAACATGGAACTCATGGAATGAGTGAAAAGCACGTAAAGAATGGTCCATACGACGACAAGAATTCCTAAACGACAAAGTGTTTTCCACGTTGTTTTGTAGGGACTTTTCACTGTACCAATTTTCTTATTCATTCCTAAAAAAGAAAATACAGAATGGATTTAGTTAAAATTGCCAATTTTACTTTTAAAATATGAAATTTTTTGTATTTTATGAAATATTCCGATAAAATATCTACGTTAATACCTTAACTTACTGGTACTACTATACTTATTGTAAATAACGAATTATGTTATATGATATGAAGTTCTTAAATATTGTATTTCACACTTTCACTGGCTATTTACAAAAATAGCCTTATTAACACTTCAACTGGCAATGTGTACAAGTATATAAAAATGTGTGATACTTGTTTATTAAACACGATCGACTCGTATGAGGGCGCCACATGCCGATGAGTATACAGTAGGATAAGTTAGATATACAAACAACGTACTATTTATGTATTATTTTATGGATAAATTATTATTTTAACTAATCTAATCTATGCCCATAGACAGTACTGCAGTTTAGGATAATCAAAAACAATAATCTCAAGCCTATGGTAATTGGTCTACACAGTATTTGACAGTGATTAATCTACAATACTAAAGGTGTATTTCTATTTGAGCATTAGACGTATGTCACACGTATTAAATTCATGCTGGATTTTTGACGTTAAGTAGACATTGATTGACTTATTATTTTAATTACGAGATTTTCACGATTGATTTACGAGAGATTTGTAAACCTAGTCAACTTGCTAAACGTGTTCTTCCATTGAAAAATAAAACAAAATTTACGACTTATGAATTAAGATGGTGTGAATGAGAAATATAGTAGTTGATAGTTAAATCTAACTTCCTGATCATAAATGTAATGATTTTCCAAAATCGACCGATATAATTGCTCATAACTTTTTAGTAATTTTACAAACAATTACTCATAAAACAGAGAAAAAAATGAAGTTTTAATTGTTTTGAGCTTTAAAAGTTCATCGTTATAAAGCGAACGATTTTATCGGTTGTGCTAATAGCTTAGAGTTTTTCATTTAGGGATTAGGTATCTTGAATTTTTCTCTTTGTGGTTTTCCACTAAAGTTAGTACGAATTTAATCCTGACGTTTGGAATTGTTGTGTTGATCTTGGGAAAACTCGTTTGTGTTTTTAAGTGGATTTGGTCAATGAGGTGAAAATATCGATTAAATAAAATCCTTAGGTGAACTCTTGAATTTCACATTCGCGAATCTTGAGGCCGCCTGCCACACGCAAGAATATTGCGCAATTTTTGGGTAACACAATTTAAAGCAATTTTTTAACCAATATGACGTCAGCTTCTCACTAACCAATGAAAACTGATTGACAGCGAATGGAGAGTTTTTATTGATCGGCAAGAATTTGACGTCGCAGTTGTCCACAAATTGGCACCTAAAATTGCGCGTGACAAGAAACTTTTAGAAAAATAAAATCACGGATGAATTTAACGCATTTTTATACGTACTCTTTATATTAGCTTCACATGGGAGTGAGCGGGAAATAGAACGTATACTGTCATCTACAGTCGTTTATGAGAATATATTATAAAGTCCAATGTACCAAAAACGCATTAAAAGAGAAACGCATAAGTCCTTCGCATAAATCAAAAACTGTTGTAAAAATAGTTCCATGTAAAAAAAAAAAATTGCAAATATGAATAAATAAATCGAAAATTGCAGAAATCATAAATGTAATTACTCAAAACTCGCATAAATTAAATATCGAGTTACTCAACGATCACATCAGAAATCGAAAATAGATTTTTTTGCATTATGTATGTACATACAGTATATCTGTATATGGCAGTATACAGTATAAAGAGTATGCTTAAAAAGCATTAATGCATGCATAAAACATTATGCATTAATATGAGAAGTGAAACACTAGGTGTTCGAGTTTTCTGGTTATTATTTTGTGTGTAAATAAAATTAGAATTTGATCCTGTCAAAAGTGATTCGATTTTATGTTCACCTTTTGGTGTCAAAAATTTTCTGACAACAACCACTCAAAGTGTCTGTGGTTTCCCGGATACATTCTAACTTTAGTCATGATCGACATTTGCGATTCTGATGACGAAAATTACATCCTGTTTAAAATACGCTATTTTGAATGCCTTGCAAAGTTCCAAAATAAACGGGCAAACAAACAAAACGAGTACCATTCATGTTGACCACAACACGCCAAACCAAATCAACAAACAAGCAAACTTGACTTGGAGACTCACTAACATTTTCACCTCAAACCACAGAGTGTACTGTATATTATTTACATACGTATATCATCATCACCTCATTTGAACATTGCAAATTAGTTCCTCAATTTGTAAGAGTTTCTTAAATGTGATTTCGTCAATATGCGACGAGAGAAATTCTCTCAAGTGCTCGTTATAGGCCTGTGTGAAAAACTTTCGCGATTTTGGGATTTTAAGTGACTCAATTGCTGAATTTTGTTCACTACAAAATAATTTCAATATATACGATTTTCAATTTATGCGAAATTTTGAACGTAACCTTCATAAATCGAACATAAATCGAGGACTATTCCTATAGCAATTTAATAAAGTACAGTTTAGCACGTAGTTTAGGCAATTTTGGTACTTAACACTTTCCACTATACGTTCAGTAGTAAATTATAGTTCATTATGGTGAATGACATAATCACGTGACTGAAATAATAATATATTATTAGAGCTTGTTCATACACCGTGATATCAAAAAAAATTAAAAGAAACATTTGGAGGTTTTCGAGTGGTTGTTTCACCCTGTATAACACGGTTGTGTGGGTCTCGATTATTAAGTTGTGTCTTAACGATTTTTTTTTACTCAAATTTTAACCTTCGTTGGTGCAAACCGACCCTTAATGCGTATTTATCTACCAGGAAGTTTAAGCTTCACAAATTCTGAGCATGAAATCCTCAAATTTTTTCAACTACGATTCCTCATAGTACATGTCAGTGTTAGTTAGTCTGTTTACACGAAAAAATTCTAAACATTCCTTAATTTTATTTATTTTTTTTTTGGCAACAATTGTATGTAGTATAAATGAGGGATGTTCAAATTTGATTTGGTTTCGGGACTTCTAACTTTGTATCTATTACCGGCAATGTATAGAATTGACATTGTATACAGAACCTAGCCTGTCTTGGCAAAGGATGAAGTAATATCTTGTATAAAACTGTTTATAATAATTTTTCTTTATGAAAACATTAAGCTTGAATTTAGACCTAAATTTAAACTTTAGCTTTTCTGTTGCATAACTAGATAATTATAATAATAAATACTTCATATAATAATTTATTAATATTATTTAATAATGTACTTAGTTATGCGTTTATTTTGCAGGTTAAATTTGGAAAACGAAACAAAATCATACACTTAATACGTTTCTTTGTTTTTCCTAATCTAACTTGCAAAATAAACCCATAATCAAGTACAAGCAAATAGCAACATCAGACTGCATCCGCTCTAACCGGAAAGTACCTTTATTTTTTTATTTATTTAATATAATCAATATTTATATACTAATTATAATAATAATAAATATAACTATTCCATAGCCATATTTCATAGTTTGTCAAAAGAGGCTAGGCATTGAATACGGTGCCTGGATTTTCTACATTGTTTGTAAAATACCGAACAAAATTTTTTTATCAAATTCAATACAATTTTTGATTCGGAAATGTTTTAGAAATTAAACGATTAAAAAAATAGGTTTTTTGTATTTTAAATTTGTTTTACAGATTTTATTATAATTTTACAATTTTCTCTGGCAAACATTCACTCGACTGAAGTTTATTAGCAAATTTATTGAAACATTGTCCAAAATTGTAGTCAACACCAAAAAAAAAGGGAATTAAAATTAATGAAATTATATTTAATGATTTTAATTTTTGTTAATTTTTGATATTTATTAGCTCGTCAACACTGACGGGTTGCTAGTTAGTTTGTTTTTGTTTTTGCCCGTCAACATGGGAATTTTGGCCAATATTTGTTTACTGGTTGTTATAGTAACTCAGAAAACTCGGGGCTTCAACCTCAGTCTAGCTTTTTATAGATAGCGATGATGATTTGGTATTGAGAAATATTACAATTTTACTACAAACCACATAAAAATTGCACATCAAAAATTCAACAGTATTTTGTTTAAAATAATTACATCCAAAATGGAATTACAGTACTCAAAATTCGCATAAATCAAATATCGAATTATTTATTTTTTATTTAACACTCAAATCAGTAAATGGATCTAATAGAACAATAAAATTATTCGCCGAACAATTACTTAACGATCGCATAAAATTTTATTTTGATTAAATTGAAATTCGCATAAATCGAAATGTTCAATTATAATGTCACGATAATATATTTGTTTTGGTTAAATAATAATTTTGAATTTGATATATGAAAAAAAATATTCTTGCTAACATTAAATCAATGTCAGAATGTGTAATATACATAAACATTTTATTCAGAAACATTGCACACACAAAATTAATTAATTATTAGTTTTACTACATACATTGATGATAAGTGGGATATTTTTCACTAATAAGTTGATAATGTTTTGAAACAATATGAAAATTACATACCGTAGTAATGATGGTGTGTTCACTTCTTCCGTTTGTTGTTGGGTTGCAAGTGGTAATGAAAAGTAAACGTCTTCCGGTCGTGATCAAGAGATCATCGTACTGGTCATACATCCACTCCTAATGCCGGAAGCAAGTTCAGTCCAACTTATCTCTAGTATGTACTTTACACACCCCGTACACGTGTTGTTTAGCAAGCGTAATTAATTGCTTTTAAGCACCAAACGCTGGTTTACTGTGCAATTCTCACATACAGGGTGGCGCAAAATAACCTTAACTGTTTGTTTTGTCTGTAACTTTAGAACGAAATGAAATAAAAGAACTATCTAAACAGTGAACCAGAGTAAGATTTTTTGGAAAATTGTTACATGGTATGTGAAACGTAATATCCGTTGAATGACCACTCTTTTTATTGTCTTTGCAAAACATTTGCACTTTTTACGAAGTTTTAAAAATTTAATTTCTTAGAATTACAGAGAATAAATGCAGCTGAATCATGCCGGATAGTTTGACAGGTTATTGGCATACACTTTAGCTTTGAGACAGTCCAGAGAATAAAGTCTGGAATAAAAATACGTTTCAAGATTCATACTTTTATTTCACTGTTTAGATAATTCATTTATTACATTTCGTTCTAAAGTTACAAAGAAAACAGATCGGTAAGATAATTTTGCGCCCTATTCATAACCACCAATCCGTTATAACGTTATAAACCTGCCTTTTATAGTTACACCAAATATTGGTGTTTTTATTATAAACTAGCTGTACCCTGCCACGCGTTGCTGTGTCGGGGTGTTATATACCTGTCACACCTCTTACAGGT
>JAQIWH010004422.1:0-17036 GCA_034695005.1 Cryptops parisi | reverse complement strand
TGGAGGATGAATACAATGAATACGGAAGCTGCGCAGAAAGTGTGACAGTCCAAAGATAGCATGAACGGAGTATAAATAAAGTGTGAGAATTCAAATTTCCCGCGAAATCTCTGCTTTGCCATTTGACTTGAACCGCCATACTTAAACATGAATTTTGTGAATTTATTTAGCGCGTTAACAAAAATATAATGCATCTCTTAATCTCACATTTGTTTTCCCATTTAAGACTTTTTTAATTTGTGACGCCGAAATTTATTGTAGTAATCTAGTATAACTGCATTAACCCACTATACACGTATACAGTATTAACCTAGTTTTACTGCACTCACGTACGAGTATATGATATATTTCGATATGTGTGTATAGAATGTCAGTCTAACCCATTTTGTTAAATAACAAATGAAAAACGACATAACTATCTACACAAAGTATCTCCACCAGATGGTGAATGAATGAGAGATTAAATCGAATTACAGATTAAAGCTTTGTATAATCGAATTATGATAAAACAGACAAATGCGCAAGCATAATCTAGCAGATGTTCTACTAGGATGCGTGTTTGAACTTCTAGCAACATTTCCTGCCCAGATAGCCGACTTGACAGTGTACCACATCGAAGATGATATTGGGTATAGAAACGAAAATCGCTTTTGTTTTGGCTTTAGTGAGCATTGCCTGTGGAAGAATGACTGAGCCCCACATCAATGATAAAAAATCGGGTGTTGTAAGCAATGGTTTCGGGATCACCATTATCCTCGCGATCATCAGTTTTGGCTTCAAGTTCTTAGACAATGTTCCTATTCTTGGTTTGCTTTTGGGTCCAATTATCATCGTCATTGGACTCCTCCTCTCACCGATGTTGCTCATCTTGTTCGGTTAACGATGACATTTGTATGGACTTTTGTTTTGCAACCAGACGTACCGGATAATAAAGATTATATCATGATGTTGTTTTTTATGTGAAATTATTTATTATTGTCCGTAGTTTTTTTTCAATGAAATAAACAGTGTGCCAAAGTTCTACTTTGTCTTTGAATTTCATATACCATAAGTCTTAGTGCACTTTTACACTGCTTTAGTAAGTTCCAACGACACAGAATTATAGGACACCCTGTATTTGAATATTAACACTATTACAATAATGTTTTTTTAAAAAAAAATCTTATCTCATATGCAATAAAAACATGAAACGTAATATTAATAAGTTATATTAATATAGCATTTAAATTATACAGTACACTGCATAGTGATTTATAGGCAGGCATAAAACTTATATACAGAAGGTACAATATAAATTACAAAATTGTATTTTTATAATATAAAATAAATAAATAAATTGGTTAAAGTTTACAAATAGCTAGCAATAATCGCACCTCGGTATATATACACACACACACACACACACACACACACGCACACACACACCATGTGTATACAGTTTTCCAGCTTTGTCTGTGTCAAGCGTGTAAAAAGACCACTACACACCACATGAAATGAATTATAGATACATAATTAATATAAATAGGGTTGTTTTATCGTTGCGTATAAATATAAATTATTTATAAAATAATTGAAAATATTTTTGATTAGATTTGAAAAACTTGTCGAAACATATTCCAAATTTTTATCAAATATATTTGCGTCGGGTCATATTTATCAGGTAACTTTGAAGGGGTTATGACCCTCATGACCACCAACCTGTATACGCACAGGGTTTGTATATGAGTAAATAAATATAACGCTATTTGTTGTTAGATGTGACGAGTTACAAAGTAATAACGGAACCACAAAAATGAGAATTACACCAATTCATTGTTGACGGGCATACAGCTAGTAACATAAAATTTAGTAGTAAATTCATATGGTAAATCGATTAACAAAAAGCATCATATTCTATATACTGTGATTAATTTATTATACTGATAAAATTTACTAAAAAAAGTCATTATATTTTGGCAATATGTTGAAAACATTCTTGTCAACGACTGAAGAATAATATGCAACCAAAGTTACTTTATTTTGACTTTTCTCTTTAATTTTTTTTTTTTATTTTGTGACAAAATAACCTTCTCGTTACATTATTTTCCTCGCTTAGAATATACTAAAACCAAAAAATTATAAAATAAAACAAATCGAGGATCTGCATTTATATTTTTTGGCACTTCCTAATCATTCTGGTCCAAGACGGTGAGAGCATTAGGAGCAAAATGTCTTTGTTGTTCCACTCTTAACCCAAAAGGAAGTAGAGAAGTGGCGAAAATACCAGACCTACTATGATGTGCAGTGGGCCAAGAATTAGACCACCGATTGGTGCATTCCATAACAAGGCAAGACCGGCCCTGATGAGAGTGGTAGAGATAGTGGTACCAATACCGACAGGAATGAGTGCGAACCTCTTTTCTTCTGTTCCAGTGGCATAGCAAACGCAGACGAAAGTCAAAAACAAAGCGATTTTCGTAACGACACCGATCATCTTCTACACGTGTGGATTTGGGTTTCGAACTAAAAAGTCATTGATTTTTTCCAAAGTTGAAAATTTTTTTTTTGGAATGACTGATGTTAGGGAATAGGTTGCGTTATATATAGTTTGGATCAAGCAAAGCTGATTAGACAATCGCAAGTGGCCTGACAAAAGAACAACAATCTGGTGATCTAAATTGCTTCATATTTCACGAACTGAATTGGAAAACAATATATCGTAGTATTTTATTTCTTTGGCATTACTTGTTAAAATGTAACAAATGTTTCGTCATAAACTAAAACATTAAGTCTTTCACCATCAGTTCCGTTTCTCTGGCGTCAGCGTGTTGTATCATCAAGTGTCAAAATATATCTTTATATAAAAGACATTTTCTGTAACGATCCCAGAATGCTTTGCAATGCCCCAGTTAGCGTTGCATGAGTCTGAGACGCATCTGCACTGCGCACGCGCTTCCCGACGGTCGTGGATTATAATTATCAGGTAACTTTGGAGAGCGTCATGAACCCTATGACCACCACCCTGTATACAAGCATGATCTGTGTGAATGAGCAAATAAATGTAACGCTGTTTGATGTTACATGTAACGGGTTACAAGTAATAACAGAAACACAAGTTGGCAATGAGGATTATTTTAATTCTGCTATTGGTTGTTAGTAATGGGTACAACACAACGATGAGGATTGCACCAATTTTAGCACCCGTCATTGTTGATGGGCATACAGCTAGTTACATATGATTTAGTAGTGAACTTATATGATAAATTGTTAAACAAAAAATGCATCATACTGTATATATTGCTATTAATTTCGAATATTGATAAAAATTTACCACAAAATGTCATAATATGTTGAAAATCTTTTTGTCAATTACTAAAAAATGATATGCACCAAAAGTTTCTCTTCACCTACTTTATTTTGAATTTTCTCATTTTTATTTAGTGACAAAACAGCTTCTCGTGTTACATTTGTTTTCCTCGCCTAGAATCTACTGAAACCAAAAAATTATAAAATGAAACAAATCGAGGATCTGGCACTTATATTTTTTGGCACTGTCTAATCATTCTGGTGAGAGCATTAGGAGCAAAATGTCTTGGTTGTTTCACTCTTAACCCAAAAGGAAGTAGAGAAGTGGCGATAATATCAGAGCTATTATGATGAGCAGTGGGCCAACGATTAGACCAAGGATTGGTAAATTCCAAGACAAGTCAAGACCGGCCCTGATGAGAGTGGTAGCGGCAGTGGTACCAAAACCGAGAGGAATGAGTGCGAACCGCTTTTCTTCTGCTCCAGCGGCATAGCAAGCGCAGACGAAAGCCAAAAACAAAGCGATTTTCGTAACGACACCGATCATCTTCTACACGTGTGGATTTGGGTTTCGAACTAGAAAGTCATTAATTTTTCCCAAAGTTGAAAATCTTTTTTGGAATGATTGATTCTAGAGAATGGGTTGCCTTATATATACAGTTTGGATCAAGCAAAGCTGATAGACAATCGCAAGTGGTCTGACAAAAGAACAACCACCTGGTGATCTAAATTGCTTCATATTTCACGAACTGAATTGGCGGACAATGTATCGTAGTATTTTCTTTGGCATTACTTGTTAGAATGTAACAAATGTTTCGTCATAAACGAAAACATTAAGTTTTTCAACATCAGATCCGTTTCTCTGGCGTCAGCGTGTTGTATCATCAAGTGTCAAAATATGTTATTATAGAATACAAAGAATGTTACTACATCGACTTTGATTGTTTAAATTTGTTACTACAGATTATTTGTTTTCATATTGTTGGTTAAGAGCCACGCATGGTTAACAGCCATGGTTAGTGTCAAAGTTATACTACGAACAACCACAATGCACTATTTGGATTTCAATTCGCTGTTTTAAGACCAGTCGCTTGAAAAAGTGCTTTTCGCAATAGATCTGCACGTTTTCAATGAATCGCTTCAAAACAAGTTATTTTGACCTAAATTCGCTGTGTTTTAAGGCAAGTCGCTTGAAAACCTATCATATTAACTTGTTCCCACTTAAGTGAATTAGAAATGTTCAGAATTACTTGTACATAATGTAAATGCTTACAGCTGTATGTTCATAGTCGACAGGCTGTTAACAAATACAATTACATATTTGGTACAAGACATTTTACCGTACATTTCCAGGTTACATTATGCATTGAACAGTTACAAAAAATATATTTCCGGACATGAAATGCATATACTGTACAATAGTGTCTCATATACTGGTTTAAGTTTGTTGTTGATGTATTTCAATACTCGGTATCGACTAAAAAATGACCACAGTAAAAACAATTTTGAAGTAAGGTATACGCAACTAGGTGAGAACTGTATCTTCATTGCTATCCAAATTGAAAATTAAGAACGACACGGGAAGTGGGAGGTAGATACAAAAGATAGCGTAGAAACTACAGAAGACAAAGAATAACAATGTTGAGTTAGAAAAATTTGATCGTTTATTATATTCTCATTTTAGATTTATTTAAGTTGCTTTTGTATGTATCTTTTATGGTCACCTTGACCGAGTCAATGAAACAATATGCCAACGTGACTAATTGGCTGTCTAGAAAATAACTAAACCTAGATTCTTTGCTTTTCTATAATATTATAATGTGTTACTGATGTTAATCCGTATTATACGGGGTGTTTCAAAATTCCATTTTTTAAAAATTTTTGTTAAAATAAAACTTGCTGAATCAATGACAATTTGGTTGCAAAGTCTACGATTCATGACATTATTTTTTCGGAATTAAACTTGCCTTTTTAAGTCTACTGGACAGTCACTGGTACACTTTAACGTTGGTACCACTTTTTTCGAAACAAGTCTTAATAAAAAATTTAAAATTGATTCAATTAGAAACATTTTTAACCTCGAAACTTTCAAGAAAAGGCGGTGCCCAGGTTTAGCTTTATCAGTGACTTTTCGGTACAACTTTTCAAACCAAATTTAATTCCACCAAAATTTCCTTCAATCGTATATTTGGCAACCAAATTCTGATTAGGTATCTTCCAATTGCTATTTTACACATTTATAAAAATAATGAGGGACTTTTGAAACACCCGGTATACTGTTAGCTTATTAAAAATAAATGCTTTATGCAAAAAGTTCATAACCTTTTTTATATACTCTATATACATCTATTTTATGTATTCGTTCGTGGTCCCATGTGACTGTTTAATAATAATAATAAATAATAATTTCATATGAAGGTTACTGATAAATGTAAAACGATTCCTAGCCATACCATTCGTGACTTGAATAACACATTTAGTCTCATCAAACCCAAATTTCTGGATACGCTAGTGATAGGTAGTGTTCTTTATGTTGGTCCACGTCGGCATTCAATGCAAGCAGTTAGCGAAAGATGAAGTTAAAGCAGATCTTTCACAAGATTATTTAAAAAACATTTTAAAAATTTTACTGCAATTCTATCAACGAACCTGCGGAACTATCTGCAGGTAGCAGGTGTAGTCTGCCTGGAAACTCAATCGCATCACTAAGTTTTGTGCTATTATAAAAAAACATAACATAACACCTTGAGTCACCTCGTCCTCCGATGTTCGGAAAAAAGACGATATTGAGACGTCTAAAAAAAGGCACATATTTCGCATGTTCTCTATCTTGGAAAACCTGTGTTTTGTAGTAAGAATACATAATATCCGTCCAGCATGGATAAGTAGATATCCCACTGTATGAACCCCTACAGCAGAAAGTGTCTTCTACTTACCACATTTTCTACCAATCGAAATAAATTTCTGTATTAGCGTTAAACATCGTACGGGAACGGAACATGTAACTCATTAATTATCCTGACGGTAAATCCAAGGTTGTTATAGCGCTTCAACTGTATATTACCTTGATTGGTAGAAGCATTCCACAATGGGCAATCAGTGATTGTGATTAATGATTAAAGTGGTGTGCATGGTGGTGTGATGATATTTATAGTAGAGTAAGCAACCAAATGCTTCAACACGTGTGTAAAAAGAATGATGAATTAGTGAAACAATGAACTACTATCATTGGAAATTATAATAAAAGTTTTTTACCTTCGTTTTAAAGTGTGGATCAGTAATGAATGAGTAAAACACGCGTACACTGTGTGCTAATTACATCTAATCTTATATTTTCCAGTTTACAGTTCTGTTATAGATGTCTTGAAGACCTTGTCCTATGGTTGACTTCTCCACAACGACTTTTACCCTATAAATAGAATGTAGTTTTTGATAAATTGTTATGTTCATGAAATTCAAAGGTTTAGCGTGTTAATATATATGTTAATACAGCGTGGTCCATAATCATATTGACTACTTTGAAGTTGAATTATCTTTTTTATTTATTATCAGAATTTCATGAAATAGTTTTTTATAAAGATGAAGAACAAAATTTTTGTTATTAATAATGGACCACACATCTGGCACACTTAATAATACCAATGCACTAGTCTCGACAACAGCTTGTATTTTCACCGTACAAGCTCACTTAAAAGCATTTTCACCTGTTACAGTACAGAAAAACTCAGAAAATAATTTCCAGGAGAACGTAACATGTCACAGCGCTGTTATGATTTAGTGCTGCAACCCCGCCCACAACCCTTAAAGAATCGTCGAGTCACCTGTTATTGGTGTTTTTAAATTAAAAACATGATGTCCAATAGTTTCCAAATATGTTAGTTTCAAATTTTTTTTTAATTTATTGTGCGTTAAATCAGTTCATTTTCCTTGCAGAGTTAGTATGCATGGTTAGATCATATGAACACGTGACTAAGCTCAAACGAACATCCGATTACCATATAAATAAATCCAATAATGGCTACAGGGAATATTGGATTCATTTATGTATATTATCCTTTATGTGCATATATGGACATTACTCAACTCCTTTACGTGCATTACTCAACCAATATGACTGACTTCCAACAGTCTACTCCAAAAACGGCCCAAGACAACATACCCAAAAAAATGTACTTAATTGCACACTCCGTTAATAACAAAACAGATGAAATTAAACCAAATTAACTTACTTCAAACTCTTTACTTGAACATTATTAATACACATTATCCCAAATCACAATATGGAACTATGGATACCATTGATTTCAGTAAGGCATATGACTCTCTAGATCGCAACTCCGTGATGAACCTCTGTATTCAACTAAAGGTTTCCGATCATACCATAACTTGTGACACGCATACCACACATAACATACCATAACTCGTGGCGTTCACTACATAATTCATGAGTGAACGCCATTCTCAAATCAGTGATCGTCCTCAAACTCGTGCTGATGGGGTCGTACAAGGTTCGGTTATTGCCTCACTGCTATATTTTATTTTCTCTAACACCATACATGGTTTGACACTTCATGCGAAAGTCTACCATATACATAGATGGTAACTTTTTGCTCTATCAATCAGCTCCTTATAAAACTCACATCACAAGTTCCTTCGTTCGCAATGACCTTTACACTATCAAAAACTGGTGCTTTTCTCATTATTTATCTTTAAATTCGTTAAAAACTGATATTATTCAATTTTTCAATCCAAATATTAAGGATCAAGACACAATCAAAATACTAGGAGTGTGGTCTGGCTCCCATCTTAAATTCACTTGCCACATCACTAAACTTACCTCACGGCTCAACCGCTACCTATATTAGGCTAAAAAGCTGAAAAGTGTATTGACATACAAGGTTGCAGGCCGCTTTGATAGCCGGGACAAAGTATGTAGACGCTCACCTAACATACCTCCATAGGCATCATCATCGATGGAACCAGATAGCCAACGGCTGACCCCAACCTTCCACATCAGAACGACACGCGTATACGGACTAGGGCGTTGCCGCCTTCGACATGGCCCGTTTCTAGCTGCTTGCCTAGACTACCTGGAGGAGATTTTACCACCACCAACCATAGTCAGAGACCAAAAGCCAATATTTATTTCATGAGTGCTCTTTTAACATATTGTAACATCGCAGTTAATTTGACAGTTAATAAAAAATTGGAGAGCGTAAAAAAGAAAGGAAGTGTAAAAAACCAATACAAAAGTAAAGCTGGATGTCCTGTCATGACCAGCTTTACTTTTGACTTGGTCATTTACACCTTTTTCAGCTTTCCAGTTTTAATTGAAAATTGTTTTCTGAATTTTCTCTGTACTGTAACAGGTGAACATGCTTTTAAGTGAACCTGGATGATAAAGATACAAGCTGCTGTCCAGATTAGCACGTTGCCATTGTTAAGTGTGCCAGATGTGTGCATTTTTAACAACAACAAATTTTGTTTTTTTATCTTTATAAAAAAAATATTTCATGAATACTTGACAATTAATAAGGAGATAAAATTGATAAAAAAAACACTGGCAACAGTATAATTCTATGATTTTCATCAATAAACCACATTAAATATATCTTATTCATTGACTAGTATAAATAATTATTAATTATGAATAATTATGAATTAATTATTAATTAATAATTAAGAATAATTATTAATTAATTATTAATTAATAATTATGAATAATTGTTAATTCAAGTATAAATTCCAGTTTAGATTAGTAAACAATACAACACTTCATAATTTATCTTCCACTAGATGTCTCACCTCTCTTCCGTTGCTACTTGCTTGTACTTGGTTATGGATTTATTTTGCAGATTAAGTTATGGAAAAAACAAAAACGTAATACATGTATGATTTGTTTTTTTACACCTGCAAAATAAACCCATAACCAAGTACAAACAAGTGACAACACTAGCGTTATGCGTCTAATCGAAAAGTACCTTTATCATAAAATGAACACGTTTTTGTTTTATCTAACCGACACTGCAACCCAACCACTTGTGCCATAAGCGGCTTTTCAGGAAACAGTAAAATACCTAAAATTGTTATACTCCGCACGGTACGGTATCCAAACATATCAAAAGCAGGTACTTTTAAAGCTATAATAGTTTCTTCGCAGCCTAATTGGAGAAATTGCAATTGCTGTATTATACGAAATATAAAATTCCATTATGTAAAACTCTCGCATTATTTTCCGTGCTAAGCATTGTCTTTGTGATGATAGATGAAACCTATTTCTCTTGATTGAAGGCGCCGCCTATTGATATTTCGTTCAATTTGTGGAATTCAAAATTGGTTTAAAAACCGAAACCTAAAGCATAAACAGGTTATACAGTACTGGCTAAATATTAATATACTGGTTAATACTAAATATTAGTATACAATATTACTGGTTAAATTAATTTGCTAAGAAAAATTATTTAGGTTAATTGGGTTAATGTGTTTAGCTATCGTTAAAAACCCTGTAAGCTCTGTACTATTTCTGAACTCTTTTGAACTAATTTCTAAACTTGTTTTGAAGTTTAAATGATATTCACTCTACCAGTAATAAGAAAATGAATCGTTTTCTGATGCATCCACAACATGTCTAAAAAAATTCAAAACCTAGTAAACTGTTCAAATCATTTAAGATATCGATGCAATTTTGATTTATTTCAAGAATCAAATCTTCGTCAGGTGTGCTTGTTTTTTTCTCCAGATAACCCGGAAAAGAAAATAACTTATAAACATGCATGAGAACGACTTATATTTTATTTGTGCCAATTGAAAACAGTTTCTTACACTTTTATTCCACAAAATAATAAAAAAAAATGTAACAAACTATTGAATGAAATATACAAGTGATTTAGCAACTATACAATTGATATAGGAATTTCATCGTATCGGCATAATTTCGTTGTTACTTCGTGAGTTTTAATCAGTGAACAGACGTTTTTCGTGTCAGCTTAACCCAAGAGAAGAAGGAGAACTGGAGCCAAAATTACAGCCAAGAGGATGAGGATTGGGCCAAGGATGTAACCAAGGATTGGAAGGTTGAACAAGTTCAAACCGGTCCTGATGACCGCGATGGCGACGGTACCACCTAAACCCAATGGAATGAGGCCTCCTCTTTCTTCAACTTCGTGATCACTGGCAGAAGAAATGGCGAAGAAAGCCACCAACAAGGCGATTTTGCCAACGGTACTCATCATCTTGACTTGTATCCACGTCTGTACCCCTAAATCCAGAACATCTAAAGCATTTACATCTAAGACTTAACGCCTAACTCCATCAACGCCTAACATCAAAACCTATTTAAAATTTAAAATTTAAAATTTAAAATTTAAATAAAAATTACACATAAATAAATACATATTTATAGAAAAATACTATTCAACGCTACAAACGTGATCTGAAAACATTGTTCCATGAAGATTAAATAATTGTATGACAACAAAAAATGACAATGTCATCCTCTTTTGTTGTTGTTTGGTTCTATAGAACCGTGTAAATACAAATAAAATAAATGCATAATTTTGCAAAATATATTATAATTATATTGAACACTATAAAAGAAATGTAAAAACAATATGAAAACATGCATGGTAATTGATGAGGCTTGCCCGGAATAACGTTGTATGTTACAAAAATTCAATATTGAGATTATTATGGAAAACTGTGCCTCGTATATGGTCCTAGCTAGTGCTGTCAATAGACAAACTCTACCTGCCTAAAACATACATATATCACTTTGAAATTGGGTTATGTGACAATCAATGTATTGCTGAATACTTTTCTGCCATTTACTCAAAACTATGAATTGTTACATGCAACGTTATTCCGGGCAAACCTTCAATTATTCACGGTACTATGGATATTATTTAACTACCGGTACTATGGTTGTACTAAGATTACTGGCAGTACAAGATGTTTTTCATAATTTTATGAAGGATCAATCAAGAGTAGTCGTGAAGCCCGTGCTTCGCACGTGGATTTTTTATTTGGTTTTGAAACCGTAGGTTGTGTTTTGAAGCGATTCATTGAAAACGTGCTATTGTTGAAACGATATCAAGTTTTTTTTTTGTAGGGTGTTCATAACGATAGATTAAAAACATCGTGGCATAATGTTGTTTGTTGCTAAGTGACTACTATGATACTTTCATGTAATAATCATCGGCGTGACCACCCAATGACAAAATGTTGGACTTGAAATGTCCATATCTCGGAATTGAAACGACATTGACAGTTGAAAATAGTCGCGTTGACCTAGAAATTCGCAGCAGAACGTTGTGTAGTAATTTCGTATCGCTAGAGCGTTCCTTTTAAAAAAAGTGTAAGATGACGGACGCATTAGAGACGCACGAAAACTTCCGGTTATGTAGATAGAAGATAATTAATTTTTTGAACGAAAACATAAAATAATCACACACAAAAAAAATATCATAGATTCTACAAATTTTAATAACATCATTTTATAGTGAACACCGATTAATCGCTGTTTTGCCGAGCCCCTTGTTAAGAAATTTGCATTTACACGGCTGGCGTTAATGGTTTATTTTTCAGTCTCATTCTCTCCTACTGTGAGGAGGGTGGACATCGCTCTCGCATGACTTCCGTGTGTTTAGTAAATTAGTAATGGCAGAAAACAGAATGTATAATTCGTCTCGTTTGAGTGCTTTTGTTGATTCGCTTGTTGGCAGCTGGCCGAGTTTACCTCACGGTAATGTAGTTTGTAGTTGTTTATTTTTTTTTTTAATGGTTTTGGCGTTGATGGCGTGAAAGAGATGGGTGGTAGGTTGTTCCAACGTCCTCGCTTAAGTCGTCGTTAGCTAGTTACTTGGGTGACAGCTCGAAAGAGTTCGAAGCACCTGCGTTACGCCTCCCTCACTTTTTTTTCTCCTATCTCTCTAAAACGTTTATATTCTCTCTCTTGATTGCGTTCTCTTCCAAATCACAGAGGTAGAGTTCCCGGATGAATTGCTCTACCTCGCAATTATAGGGGCTGTTTCTGACACCTCGAGTTGTTGTCTTAATGAGGCTGTGTTGATTTGCTTTTTTTTAAGGGTTAGTTAGCTAGTCCGACAATGATTTTTACAAGATTAACTTAAAAGATAAATACGAATCTTATAGTATCAAAATGTATAGCTGAATCTATACAATCTGTATAGATGAATCGATACAATCTGCTGTTTTAGAATCTTAAGGTATCTCAACTATTGCCCCCTTTTGAGCTATTAATACCAGGGGACTATGTTTCAACACCATTAGTTTTAACCCTTGTTGAATTTTTGGCAGTTACGTATTATGTACCATATGTTATTGTGAACCCTTTGGATTGTTTTTAAATAAACGAAACAATATTAGCTTTCGCTCTTGGTGCGAAACGCACGTTTACAAGCTATTTGTTCCAAAACATTGCGAATTCTGTGCAAATAGCTTGTTTGGAAGAGTTTTGTTGAAAACGTGCTGTCAGTGCGAAACGCACGTTTACAAGCTAATTGCTACAAAACATAGCGAATTCAGTGCAAATATTAAAGATAAATTTATTACAATATTAGCTTAAAGATAAATATATTGGCTTAAAGATAAAACTATTTTATCACTGATTAGACTACAGGTAAGATGATATTGATTACAGTACAAGTATAACTGAGGAGTTCGTGGAATAACGAACGAACCATAGTTTCAAGTATTTGTATGTTGTATTGTCCACTTGTTCCTATATTAGGAATGCAACTTTAAATAAATAAAATAAATAAAATAAATAAACCGGTAACTAAAAATGTAGTTTTGAGAAAAGGGGCTAAAATCGTTTTGAGAAAACTTCTGGCACCTTTAATTTTAAGATTAAACAAAATTCCTGTCAACTGTATATTCATACAAGTACGGGCTAATTTAAAAAATGCAATTACGCATTTATTCCAAATATTGTGCTAAGTTATAAATGCATTTAAGCTTTTTTCCCAAAGATAGTATTTTTCTCACTGTTTTGGAAATGAAGCAAGCAAGTGAAACAACAAGGAAGTGAAACGATAAAAAGAAAGAATTCACAAAAAATCACAATAGTCGCGATCCATATTTTTGCTCTAAAAAGTCCGAAAGTGTAAATTATAGGCAAGTCGATGTCTTTATGCTATAGACTGGTTTAAAACGATTTGTATTTTAAGGAATAACGACATAAGTGGATTTACGCCGTTTTTCCACCCAACTTCTCTATATAAGATGTCATAATTTAGTTGCTCAAAGCAATTGCGTGTAAAACTGTGAAATGAAACGTAAATTGGTTTTTGTTGGTTGGTGTTTTAAGATGTTTCGATAATTTTTACTTTTTATTTAGAAACCCGAGTTATATATAGAAAAGGGGGTGAAGGATAAAAAAAAGGGTAGTTTCTTTTCTTTAATTTTAGAGGGACAAAAAATCGAAGGGAAAAAGATTAGGAAACGGCAAAAAAAGTTGGGAAACACACACACACAAAAAGAGAAGGGGGTGGGTGAGAAATGAGATAAGAGGGGTCACGTGAACGAAGTTTCTTCTTCCGACAAGAAAAAAGGAATAAAAAGAAGAAGAAGAAGAAGAAAACGGATGAGTGCAATGGACTCAAAAGGTTTCTTTCTCTCTTTGGAAAGCACAATACAAAATCGAACACTAGCCCAATTTAAGAGCAAAGAAAAGGAAGCCTACGAAGCGAATCAAAGAAGAAGAAGAAGAAGAAAAATATAGAGAACGGGGAACCGTAGTCGTCTAATCCATTTGTCGTGTCGTGAAAAGAAAGTCCCGTCAATAGGTTTAATGATGTTGTCATTGGTGTTGTGACGGACTCAACGTTGTAATAGTGCGGTACGTTCAACTTAGTCCGTTGCGGTGTTGTCCTAATAACTCCGCCTGAAAGTGAGTTGTTGGCTTTCCCACAATGCAACTGAAGCGTGCAGCGTTGCCCACCCGCGTTGGTCACTACTTTATTTTTATTGTCAATTTTACACTTCCAAAAGAGTAAATCGGTAAAAAATATCCGAATTAAAATTCCGTGTGAAATGTGGAGTTTTAAACTTAACTTTGAAATGTGTACATACAGTACATCTGTATAAGACAGTAGGCTATATAAAAATATAATTTTTAATGTATTTGTTTTTTTATTTGCGAATGTTTATAAAAGCCTAATACAATATAATTATAATGTGCATTATCTTATTCAATGTGCGCAGTGAAATTAGGCTTGAATAACCTAGAATAAAATGAATAATGTATATGTTACCGGTAATGTATATAATTCAGGCATTGTATAGAATACCTCGCCTCTTTTAGCACAGTACGAAATTAGCATAGAAATAGTTACGTTATGCAAGAGTTTGTTAGGTTTAAATTCAGGCTCATTTTAGAGAGAATGATGTTAACTAACCTAACAGTCACTATATAAGATGTTATTTCATAAGCTACTTTGCAAAAAAAATCATTCTATACAATGCGTGAATTTATTTTATTCACTTTATTTTTTACAATTCAAACACATTACCGGTAACATGTATACAATACACATATGTGAAATGAATATACAGTTCGAGTTATCACTGTATATTGACTGGTGTTTTGTTTTATTTTATTTTCTGTAGCGAAAAAGACGTGTTCGGAGACAGCTTTCGTTTGCAACAACGGCCAATGTATCCCTAGCCGATGGCACTGCGATATGGAGAATGATTGCGGCGATAATTCTGACGAAAATCCTGAATTATGTGGTCAGTATCGTCCAGAGTATCGTTACGCTAAACTTGGCATTGACTCAAAAAAATAAAATAAAATACAACTGCCCGAAATACCCCTCTTTCACTGTCGAGTGTGATTTGTACTTGGAGGCAGTTCCCCTCTTTCATACAAAATAAGCTCTCTCTTCCCGAATTCTCACAGTATTGCCATTCATTATTCGATTAATAGTTAAAGGAGTAGCATGTAAATGCACCCATGTTGATCGAAAAATAAGATAAACGGTCACAGGTGTTGGCTTTTAGCCATAAAAGATGATAGGAATTCCAAATTTAAGATAGAATGGAAGGGCCTGGTGTTAAAGGGTGTTAAGTAATATTATTTTTTTGTTGTTGTCGAAATTGTCCTAAAAGCATTTTTTCGACATGTGTTAGGTGCAATTCTATTTTTCTAACGCATAATTTTGAGCATAACAACAACAATGTGTGCAAAGATTATTAGTGCATGTGCAAGAAGTGTGAAGTAGCCTATAGACAGCAGATCTTTAAACGCGTTTTCCTCGAAATTGTATAAATGCACTTTTATGTCAGGCCCTTCAGTATACTCCTTTCTGAAATTAGATGATTCTCTGGCTGGTTTGAATTTTTAATAAAGACATACTAGCCATATGGTTTTGAAAAGTGATGGGGAGATTTAATAATAATGGTGAATTAAAATGATTCCAGAAAAAAGGACATGTCGGCCCGACGAGTTTAGGTGTGTGAATCGAACAGGATCTTGCATTCCCAACTCGTGGAGGTGCGACGAACAGGACGACTGTCCTGATGGATCTGACGAGTACGATTGCAGTAAGTTTACCGGAATTGTGATCGACGAGGGATCAAACTAACAGGGATGAAAATTAAAATATGACTTTTTGTCGCAGAACATATCACGTGCACGTCGGAAGAATTCACTTGTCTTAATGACAAGTGCATCAACCAAAGATGGGTTTGCGACGGAGATGATGACTGTGGTGATGGAAGTGACGAAAACACTTGCCGTAAGTCTCTATTTTCCAAAAAATGCATATGTTAAGCCATTGACGTTAAACGATGCAGGGTGTCCCAAAAGTCTTAATACATGGATGATGACATGCTTTCAGCAGAGATCATTTAAGAATGATTTTTTGATAAAATTAAGAACGTATACAGGGAGTCCCAAAAATATGCATACGTTATTTTGAAGAAAAACAAACAGTAACTGGGTGTTACTTATAAAAGTTGCGAGGAAATACTTGGAAAACGTACTACTCATGTAGGAAGACTATTGGGATATCCTTGTGCCTAGAGATGACTTATTTCAATAACATAATAACTTGACATTTTTCTGCAGCACCTCACACTTGTTCCGACACGGAATTCACGTGTGATAGCGACGATAATCGTTGTTTGCCAGCACGCTGGTTATGCGATGGAGAAAACGATTGTACCGATGGGTCGGATGAAAGAGAATGTTCCAATTCGACCGCTTCGTCGCAGTGTACGGACAGGGAATTCTTGTGCATCAATGGCATCGATTGCATCCACAGTAATTGGAAATGCGATGGAGATGCAGACTGCCCTGATGGATCGGATGAATTTAATTGTAAGTTGTTTATTCCATTCACGTGGTGCATTCAAACCAAGAGTTGCGCTTACTGCCTACTTTGTCTACCAACATTGATTCCCAGTTTCATCATTCGATGGATGAATTTATAATTATTATATTTTTATACTCTTCATATTAGCTTCACTTGTGAGCGAGTGAATGAGTTCGTGAGTGAGCAAGCTGAGAATTGAACAAATACTGACATCTACAGACTTATATGAGAATATACTATATAGTCCAAAAATACACATAAAACGAGAACCGCATAAATCAAAAGCCGCATTAAGTTTAATGTAATAGAAAATCGCATATACAAATAAATAAATCGAAACTTGCAGAAATCAAAAATGGAATAATTTAAAACTCGCATAAATCAAATGTCGAACGATCGCCTAAATTTAAATTG
>JAQIWH010004421.1:0-17042 GCA_034695005.1 Cryptops parisi | reverse complement strand
AAAACTAAACAGGATTACACAAAAAAAAACGAAACACAAAATTATACAAACTTGTATAATTAACCAGATGTGTCCTAATTAATTTTATGGGCAACGCTTTGAATCAACGGGTTTACCATGACAACGTGAATATAAACACTGAAATCCACGGGATCATAAGAACGTGAGTGCAAAATTAAATAAACTGCAAGAACTGCTCACTATACAGTATAGTGTACGAGTGTAATCTGATAGATGTGTTATCATCTAATATCTAAATAGATGAAGCAAAAACTGTACACAAAGAAAAATAAAGGTTTTACGGGATTCACGTCACGTGGTTACTATACCAAAATCATGATTCACGAGATTTACTTCTAGTAACTTCAAAGAGCGGAAACCGAGTGAAGTAACTGGTAGCCTACAAGAACCACTGGTTGTTGTTGTTTTTGTTTTGTTTTTTTACGAACAAGTGGTCTAGTTTGCGGCAAAAAAATAATCGTCGTTCGTAGTTTCTGCACCCATTATATCGAAGAGACGTACACTATTCTGCTTTACCACTCAACGGTCGTTTCGAAACGATTGAACCATCATCACCACTTTAGCTTCAAGCCCACCCATATTCAAATACAAATGAAAAAGGTCCACGCCATGGCCAATTTAAAAGCTCCTCAAAAACTATGATTAGGTAGGGACTATTCGAGTTGTTCCATGCCCGAGCATCGTAAAGGAAATAATCGAGCTAAAACATCTTAATTATCACGCACAAGGTGAAATTATAGTACTCGCAAATTTTATGGAAAATGAGGTCTTGACTTAAAATGGACCAGTGACACACAGCTTGAAACAAAATCCTCCTAAATTTTCCCTCGCAAAACGTCGTAGCCTACTCAAACCCAACTTGTTGTGATTGTGTAAAAGCCGAGATTAGGGTCAGCTGGAGCAGAAAATTACTAGCCTACAACGTTTTTTGCTGAATATAATTTTTTTAACATTTCAAAACAATATGTGTGAAAACGCATTCTCAACCTGACCTACAAGACATCCTTTGAGAAAAAGCACAGTTTTAGTTGGTTGTTCCACTCCGCTTGATCGCCTTCGCCTCCTCCTCCTCACCCTCACTACGAAGAGTGATATCGATGAATAGAGAATAAATGCCAAGAAAATTGGCCGATTCTCTCTCTCGCCAATTGACGCGACACAATGCAAGGCAACCTCGTTCGGTGGGGAAAGTGGCCGGGAGAAAATGAAGGTATGGAGGACACACGCACAACGGCTTGGTCGAAAAGAAAATAGGATAGCTCATCCAAGATGAGATGTCACACCTGGTGTTG
Source organism: Cryptops parisi (assembly GCA_034695005.1). Taxonomy (NCBI): domain Eukaryota; kingdom Metazoa; phylum Arthropoda; class Chilopoda; order Scolopendromorpha; family Cryptopidae; genus Cryptops; species Cryptops parisi. Next base: position 15,729 of record JAQIWH010004421.1, on the reverse strand, counting down.
ATGAGACCTTCTTTCTTATAGCCATCCTCACCAAATGAGGTTAACTCCAAATCCGTTGTGCGTAATGAAACGTTTCCTAAATCGAGGCCATCAAAATAATTAGCGTTTCGACGGTTGAGTTCAAAAGAACTGTGAACGCGTCATCATGCATCACATAATTTTAAATTTTACCAATCCGACGGGATCAAAAGGAAATATACCAATATCAACGGGAGTGCAACTTTAATGCAAAAAATTAAATTAGTAATCAATCTTAATCGATTACAAAATTCGGATTATTATTATTATTTATTAAACCAGTCCAAAGGAACCAAAGGGTACAAAACAAACACACAAAAAACAATCATCCACACTGGGAATCAATTAAACAACAAAATCATTGAGAACTGAACAAAATGTGTTCAAACAGCATATTTTCAAACTTCTTAAATGGTCTTTTCACATTCAAGTTAATACAATTACGTTATTTGACGACAACAAGACAAGGTAATAATAAATTATTTCACAATTTGATTGCCCATCATCTTCATCAACATCGAGAGAGAGAGAGAGAGAGAGAGAGAGAGAGAGAGAGAGAGAAAGAGAGATCAAAAATGGAACAACCGAAACACTGTTGTTAAAAAGAGTGCTTACAGCTTCAATCTTACTCGTACTATCACGAGACAGAGAAAAGGAGAAGGTTGAAAATACGGAATAAAGTTTGTAATTTTTGTTACAGGTTTGGGAGATCACAAAAGTCAGGATGGAGACGAGGGTGCGAACGTTTTTTCCTATTTCGAATTCGTTTTCTCTACCAAGCCTGGAGTAGGTTGGGTGGCCGGCACCGCCAATGTCACCGGCTCCACTCTTCTAGTCATCCTCCTCGTCATGGTCACCTTCTCTCAACCTTGCGTACGTCGAAGTGGCTGCTTCGAGGTACTAATGTACTCCTCCAACTCACAACGCAAACCGTGCCCTTATCGTCCTATATGACGATAGCCACGTTTAAGTCAGCTGAAGAAAAGAGGCGCTTTTTGTAGTAGTGTTTTGTACGGCACGCTCTTCCTTCTTAAATAGATATAAGCAAAACACCTGACGAATGTGTGGTGGAAAAGGCATGGTTTGGGACGTTGGATTCTTCTCGTCATTTCTGGGTGGAGATTAACAAGTTGTACCGGTATCCACAGGTGTTTTACTGGACTCACTTACTCTACGTTGCCTTCTGGTGCGTTCTGATTCTACACGCTTCCAACTTCTGGATATGGTTCCTAGCTCCTGGCCTCATCTATCTCGTTGAACTTGCGGCAAGAATTCGTCGACGCAACGTCGGACGGACCTTCATCGTGGATGGCATCACGTTACCTTCACGAGTGAGTACCAACGTACAGTATTTCCTAAACAGAACAACCTATCTAGTAGGGTCGTCGAGCGAGTCGAAGGAGGTTACGTTCCTCCTCCCAAACGAACGGGTGACATATTAGCAGCTTAATTTTAACGGCTCTCTCCATTGACAGACAGTATTGCTGCACGCGTGTTCCTTTCGGTTTCATGCGCCGTTCTATTTGTTTTGTTTTCCTTGCTTTTATTTTTTAACGTCTCCATCGACAGGTGACTCAACTCATCATCAAAAGACCTCCCAAATTCCGGTTTCGTCCGGGAGATTACATTCTCGTCAACATCCCTTTCATCTCGAAGCACGAGTGGCATCCTTTCACCATCAGCAGCGCCCCCGAACAAAAAGGTGAGAAGAGTAGATCCATCAAAAGAAATAACAAGATTGCTTACTCAACAAATCAAAAAACCCGACTGCGTATAAACTAAGGCATATTGATTTTCATGAACAGCATCTAGCCAGTGACACTCGATAGACTAAGCTCAATCCACAGACACTTGTATCCTCACACTCCATCGAGTCGTTTAGCCTATAGGAGGGTCTAAAGAACAATTAGCGTCCGCCATATTGGTTTTTAATAGATGGCATATAGCCATTTTCACTCGAGAGATTAAGACGAATCCATAAATACTTTATTCATAAAATTCCATAGAGCCGTTTAACCTGCAGTTGGGACTGAGGAATAATTGATGTATGGTATGTAGCATCCGCCATATTGAATTTTTATTGACGGAATATAGCCAGTGTCACTCGAGAGACTAAGAAAAATTTATAGACACCTCATTTATCAAAATCCATCAAGCCGCTCAGCCTGTAAAAGGGAAGATACAACCGAAAAATATTATTATTAACATTTATTGCGTTCAAATTCTGAACAATAGGACATAATACAAACACGGTACCGCACCGGTACCCTCCTTTTTCGCAGTCGGGTAAAAAAGTAAAAATGTTGACGATTTGCGTCCTCTTCGACACTACTACTGCCTGTGCCGGCTGACGTCATGCGTATGGCCCATGTGCACAGGCAGAAAACTACGTCTAGTCCATTAACTTATGGCACTTGATCGTTCGTTTAGGTCTTATGTCGCTTCACGTCCGCGCTGTTGGCGAATGGACCAACGGGGTGTACGAAAGTTTTGCCATTCGAAATTCGCCGTCGCCGCTATCGATAGAACCCGCCTTTGCGGTGGACGATGTCAAGTGGAGATTCGTCGGATTCAATAATAACGACCCCATACCATCGGTGGGACGCGTGCGATCGCCATTTGCTTTTTTCCGAAACCAAGGAAAATATTCGGTGGAAGCGGTCAAAGAAAGAACGGAAATCAGGATCGATGTTCAAGGAAAAGGTCCCCAAATTGAGGTAAGGACCTCGAAAGACATGATTTTTATTTTCCTTCTACTCGTTTCGCCTCTCTGCATCGTCATTCCTCGTGGACATACATGGCTTGTCAAAGTAGTCACGTGTGCCGTTGATAGAACGAACGTCTGGCGTCATGATAGCATTTTACACTTTCTTCAGTGTATTTTCTCGCAGAGCTGAAGAAAACGAGATAATGACACAATGTCCTTTTTCGAATACGTACTTTTATTCGAAACCTAATATGAAACATTTCTACAGTACAACGTGCTCCAATAAAAAACATGAAAAGGAAAATCGAAAAGTACTATCTTGGGAGTCAGAACTAAGTTCCTTATTAAAGGTTGACGATGACTAACTCCCCACTCTGCTAATGAGCATAATATAGCAAGTAAGATGGAAAAAAAAAAACTAGAATCTTCGACCGACAGGGTAGAACTTAAAAGTACCGGTAGTAGTGTGTGTCTTGTCTTGTCTTTGTCTCTTTTATTTTTTATAATTTTATTGAGGCATTCAAGGCAGAATTACATTTGCGAAAAACAAATTACTTTTCGAATGCAAAATACAAGCCATAACCTTTGGAGCAATCACGTCATTGGAAGGAATGCGGATTGCACCAGATGACACCAAAATGGCTATCAAACTTTTGCGTACAGTACTGTTTCAGCTCAGCAGAAATTTGTTCATTTTTATAAAGTTTTTCCTGTAGTGTAGTTAGTTATTATAACCATACAAATATTTTTATTACATGGTTTCTTGTTTGTCGTCTGGATCAAATCTCGTAATCAATTGAAGAGCTTATTTCTGAAACGTCTTATAATCATGTTTGACACTATTTCCACATATGTTAGGTTAAAGGAAGAAAAAAATCTTTTTTCAAACAATTTTTAAAATTCAATTCAAACCATTTTTTTTTTTTAAAAAAAAGCCACGTGATAATGATCACGTGGTACACAGGTACAATATTATCACAAACTACGTACCCTTATGTAGACAGAAAGACAGCAGAATAAGCTTATTTATATTAATAGTAGAGTGAATGACCATTTAAAGTTTCATATGACTTTAAAATTACTTAAATAATGCAAATCAACTTATTGATTATGTTAACTACGAATATTAATTAAAGATCACATTAGAAAACCGTTCTAAAAAACCCAGTGAATGATCAGTTATAATATAGCTAACATTAGTCATTTTTAGCACAAACTATAGGTAAATAATGTCATAAAAGTTAGCTTATTATATTACAGTTTGAAGATAATGGTCAGTTTATCCCGTTTGTTAGGCTCCTCGAACACGAAAGCGAATAGAATTGTACCGGTACATGTACTGTATCAATTACCCGATGTGATTATAGTACAGTACTGCATTTCCGACCCAGCGTTGCAGAGGACAGATAGGAAACAGTCGTAGACATCAGAACTAGAGATCGGTGTTACTTTTATGAAAGCATCGATATTACAATAGGGACTCCACTCCACCGATAGGTTTCGCACGCACGCAAGCGGAACTCACTACGCTACGATGTCATGTTTTTTTGTCTATTTAATGACTCGGCATTTTCCTTCATTTTTATCATTAATAGTAGTACCGGCTCCTCACGCCATGCAGTTAAGAAACTAGGAACGATTGAATGTAGATCAAATGCCGCTTCCAATAAGAAATTGCTAGCTTCATTCTGGTTCTGGACAACATCCGTGTTGTATGTATTACGTTCTTAACAACACAAAAAGAAAACGATGGACAGACACTCAACAAAAAAAAAAAAAAACCATCACATCCGAATCGGTGGCTCTTTTTTTTACTCCCTCCCCTTCCAAGAGGTTAAAAAATTAAATTCCATCGAGTTGAATGGATGACCTCCATCGCGAAACAAATTCATTTACTGTTGGAAACTTGAGAAATAAAAAGTCATTTGAGTCCGAATGAAATTGCCGAAGATAAGGCAGGCTTTGAACGCCAAATAAAAGCGAGAGAGGAAAAACATACCAGCAGCGCATCCACGGCCCGCCCTACTTTTCCCGACACGAACGAAAACTGAACCAACCCATTAGTAGGCTAAGTGAATCGATTCAAATAATACGGTAAAATGTGTGAAAAGAACAAACTTCAACGCTACCGAAAGATCCTCAATATGTTCAAAATTGAATTAAATGCAATAAACTCAACCACAGTCCAGTCACGGATCATTTACCATCGTATGGCTCATAAACCAAGTAGGGCATCGAAGGAGTCGCATGGATCATTCGCTCGTAACGGCTACATATTGTCGTCCGTAGCATTTAAAACGAACAAACAATAAACACGTGCATTGTAACTCCGTTTGCCTAAGCCGGTGCAGCTACACCTCATTTTGCCAACCTCGAGAAACTTGTCGTCTCGAGCAATATTCTTTCCCTTTTTTTATAAATTTGATAAAGCACTATTTAGACATCAATAGTAATTAGATTTTGGAGTGTTAACATTATTATTATTATTATTATTTAGCTTAAACCCGTTGAAAAATTAACGGTGCGATATATACTTGTAGTATGAGCTTAGCAGGGTCATTGGTTGAACTTGCAAAACAACATTGTTGTAAGCTTACATTACGTTGCGTTATTATTGTCACCTGTCGAGGACCATGGATGAAACCTAGGGCGATTAAGCATTCCTCCGAGCAGAATTGATGGCAAAGCAAGATTGTGATTTATTTAACAACTATATTTCTCTATTTCCTTATCAACCGAAAACCCCGTGATGAATCCTCGAATGTAGGTCTACTGTAAACAAGCTACAGTAGGCTACCATTTCTTACAATGCCGTGCAAACATGAACAAAAACAATGAATTGGGAAGGAATACGGTACAAAGGGAAGTTTGTCGTCTTGATCGATTTCAATATGAACAACAAACCCATAACCTTTTCCACCAGGCACCAAATTTCGTGAAGATCGAATCAGCCGTTTTCGATTTGTACGCTCAAGACGACATAAAGAGTGCTTTATGTATGGGTCTAATTTGCTTTTGTTTCATCCGCTAGATCTTTTTAGATGGCCCGTACGGAACGCCAACGAGCAGCGTGTTCTCAGCCCGAAGAGCCATCCTGGTGGCCGCGGGAATCGGCATCACCCCCTACGCGTCCGTGCTGCAGAGTGTGCTGTTGCGCTATTGGAGCACTCACCGGTCCGCCAGCACGTGCACCGCTTGCACGTGTCCACTGGCCGTCACCGACCTCACGGCTCTTCCCGGACCCGTCAAATTAACTCAGGTCAGTTGATGACATTGTTTAGTCACTTCCAGTCCAGGGCAGGGAGTTTTGGGTTATAGGACCCTGACAATGAACACGCGTATCCCCTTTCCTCATAGACCGTCCCTCGACGAAGAAGAGCTTTCCAGTCATGCAACCATCTTTTCGGTTGGGGCTTCTCCTCGTTGACGCTCCTTGTATATTGTCATCTATTTCTGTCAAAATATGTTTCGTCTAAAAATGGCTAGGTCTATGGCTCGCACGACTATTCTATTTTGTATTTTTTTTTATTCATGAACGAATGACTCACTCCACAAGGGGTCAATTGAACAACACAAATAATTAACAGTACCGCGGTAACATAAGCTTTACTATAGGCCTACTACAACAAGGATTATAGGGTACATTATTTTTTCTCGCCTAAAGACACCTCGTACTTAATAGCCCTCACCGCATCAGAAGTAGTCCTACATGAAATTGTTTGTCAAACACTTTTAGCAAATTGGTAGAATAAAGAAAAACCCGAGGGGGTGCGAACTTCCTCACAATATAAGTATTATAGGGGTACCTATTTTAAAGTAAAATTTATAGATATTGCCCTTTCTACAGTGGACAATATTATCAAACTTGGTAATTGTTCCCTACAAGTATTTAATTATGTATCCATTTATGCGGTGTGTGATGACTCTCCAACAGGTGATCGCCACACCTAAACGACTCACGGTGTAGTGTAGTGTCTAACGTAACGTTCGCTCACTTCGTTGTACTTGTTTGCATATTATGTGTATCTGTTATTTTCCATTAATGTAGTCGTGTATATAGTGGGACTTGGTCCTGTTCTTAAATAAATAAATAAATATAAACAAAAGACTCATGTTTTATCGTTGTTTCATCGACTAGGTTCACTTCATATGGATCAATCGGGACTTGACCTCGCTGGAATGGTTTTTTGAACTTCTAAGTCATTTAAAAGGAGAGCTCAATCGTCGCTGTTGTCCAGTACTCAACCAGTTTCTCACGATCGACTTGTACGTGACTCGGAAAAAAAATCTGAACCTCTCTTCGTTTCCACGCGAGTGGAAAGGTAGCATTCATCTGGGCCGGCCAAAGTGGCACCAGGTAAGAAACTAGTCTTCACTTCACTTCACTTCCTACTACACCGAGATCGTCTAGTTTTAATACGCTTAAAACACCAGTTTATTGATTGAACTTGGTCCCTTTGGAAGGGACACTGAATAAAAAGAGATAAAGTTTTGTACTAATGATGTTACCCGTAAATCCTAAGTCCCGTGTATAACAATGTAATGGCGGTTATCCGGCGGTCAAGTGCCACTAGTGGCGCTGCAGCTCGGAGGTAGAGTTTGGTACACTTTGATCATTGTGATGACGGATATTGGCTTGTTAGTTTGTTTCGACTTGAACTCTGGTCCCAGGCCTAACCTAATCCAGTACCCGTCATTTGAAAACTAGGCCTATATGTATTAATAATAATAATAATAATATTTATTAGCAATCCCTGGGATTAAAAGTGTACAAAAACACATTATACAAAAAATAGATATTGTCGTAAAAGTTTTTCACTTTCATGATAATGTGAAACAACAGGCAATAAAATAAGACAGATTAATAACAGTATTATGTTATTAATGTTAAACGTTTTTACTTACTATAAACCTAACCTATTCTTATTAAGATACCCAAAGACATTGGATTTCAACGAGACTCGTCACTCATGACTCATTTCTCTGTGCAAATTCGTGTGATGGTAGTGGGGGGGGGGGGGCGTATTCTATTCACTCCCCTCCCAACTTTCGATCCAGTTGTTTACAATAACACATTTATTGTAGCTTATATCATTTTCAACGAGTGTTTTAAAGTACATTCAATATTTTTTTTAACAAAAGTAACCTACAATTAATATACACAGTTCAAACAACGAAGTTTTCCAAAATTGCAGTTATATTGTGACTTGACAAAGGAAGAATTTGTCCTAATTTTTTCTTTTTACATAATAGTAGTTTTCCAAAATTTGGTCATTTTTATATTTCGCATATTAAAATAATCTCAACGCAATCTGGTAAAGATGTTAACCAAGATAATTGTGGAATCCATGTCTTTGGCTGTTACTTATAACTAGGGCCCGCATGTTTATGTATATGCAATTGCATATTTTGGGTACTTTTTCAAATCGATGCCTATTTCAGTCATTTTTCTAATAAATGCATATTTCTGTGATTTTTATGTTTTATTGCATATTTACAAGATTTTTGAGAGGTATTTTCATGTCAAAGTAAATTTATATAACAATTAGGGAGACCTAACCTAACCTGGTAACCTGTCACCAAGACCTACCCCCTCATTCGTTCTTCATTTGCTTTTGTTTCCCCGCCATTTTTAGCAAAAAACCGTGGTGGGACATCCCAAGCAGAAAACTGCCAATTTATTTGTACTGATTTTTACCATTTACATATAGGAAATGGGAAAAAGCAAAGTAAGAAATAGTGAGAAGTTAAAGTTTGTTGAAGAGTTTCTTAACCAAGTTTTTAGCAGTGATAAATGCATGTTATTATGTTGCCCATGTGCAAAACAAGTAACAAAACAGTGACAAAAAAGCCATGCCATTTCGATCTGTTTGTATTTTCTTACAAAGTAAATAAATGTAAGATAAAAAATTAAATTAAACGTTTTTTTAAATGAAATTTATAACCTCTATTGTGTAATAGTGTTTTTAAAATAAATGCCTATTTTGGTACTTTTACGTGAATAAATGGATGCCTATTTCAGGCTTTATAAATGCATAAACATCCGGGCCCTACTTATATCCAACAACTACTGCCACACCACCCACCGTGCTGTCAAATATTTAAAATTTTATCTCTATTTTCAATACAAAAACGTTGTGCCGGGCTTCATGCAGAAAGAAAGTTACCAACTTAAAACTTAAAAGTAATAAAAAATGGAAAGTGTTTTTATAATGTTTTCATAATTATTTGTAGTCATTATATAACAATAAATAACTAGTATGAAACGATAACACTTGGTGCAGAATGTGAGAGCAATTTCGTGTGTCAAGACCGTTATGTTTTTGGTTTAAAGTCGTTTTCTCAGCATGGGTTCTTCGAATCCCACACCTGCCGAATTTTTTCTTCGTTTATTTTCAATGCCAAGTGTGACATTTCTCTACGGACGGACAGACAGACATTCATTTGTCAAAATTTAAATTCGTTGTGTGTGACGTTGAGAGCGGATTAAAAACGTATGTGACGACGTTACGCGACTCAGAGACATTACATTGGATTATCTCACCGGCTCGATTCAGAATACAATAGAAGGTAGTCGAGCAATACGAATTATGCTTTTCTTACGCTGCGTCGCGTCCCGTAGAAATCCAATGTCTCTGGTAATAGGCCTACCGCAGAGAAAAAATCCGTTCAAACTGAAATCCAAGTACCAAAATTATGTATGTAATTGCCCTTTGAGATGTAGCCTAAGTGCCGTCTCGAACGATAAGATTCTTGTCCAACAACACTGTGGTACAACATTTTCTCAAACGACAAAATGTCGTGACCTTGACGTTGGACTTGGACGGCACTAAACCAATCTCCACCACCACCCACCCGCCCTACGGCAATACAAAGCACGAGTAGTAGAACCTTATCAATCTCTGCGTTTTCGTCTGCCGTGTGCCGTCGGTTGTTGGTAGAGAGAGTCCACGCTGCAGCCTGCCCGCCACACGCCCATTACATAGGACGGGTTCAGGCAACGCTCGCGATGGAATGTTGATGTTGTTGGCAATGATTCGTTTCCACCAATGATGGGCAGTGGGCACCAAAGTAATTCAACTATAATTACTGACTACTACTAAGTAAAATAATTATTATTTTTTATTTATTTTAAAAATTATAACATAAAATAAGATAAAATAATTATAACTACAGCAAACTACCATTTTGTAAAGTAATTACTTCTCCACTGTGACAACTGGATAATATCAAAGGTTAACATTATTTTTATGTGTTTTAATAGTTATTTTATTATTTGTTTCAACTTTGGTGGATTAGCGTTGCAATCCAAGCTTTACGCTTTTGCGTGCATGGAGGAATGCATGAAAATAATCATCTTTTCAAACATAAGCGTAAAACACGGGGGGGGGGGGAGCGTGTCTCCCTCAACATTTTAAAACAATTTATTTTTACTAGCAAGAGTTAATCCTTTAAGTAGCCAAGCTGTTATGCATGTATGTCAAATAATTTGCAACCACAACAGTAAAACTATATCAATACGTCCTTAAAACCAAGCAAATCACCTACGGTAAAATCCAAAAAGATAACCTACCTTTGACTGACCGGGTAGTCCGAAAACATCCACTATAACTTCTCACGTCAGAGACTGACGTTTCGTCGCATCTAGAGACTTGATCACAGTTGATATACACAAAAGACAACACGACTACAAAAAGCCACTCCAAAGCCACACCAACATGGCTCGTGTTGGTGTGGTTTGGAAGGATTTGAATTTGGTTGTCGGTTAATGTTTTGGAGTGGCTTTTTGTTTTGTAGTCGTGTTGTCTTTTGTGTGTTTTGTGTATATCAACTGTGATCAAGTCTCTAGATGAGACGAAACGTCAGTGTCTGAGGAGTTATGGTGGATTTTTTCGGTAGGCTACTTTTTTGGTTTTTACCGCAGAAGGTGATTTGCTTGGTTTTAAGGATGTATTTTAGGGTAGAAGATTCTTTTGTATATATCAATACGTTTTGGATAAATGTTAACACTTTGTTTATTAAAAGGACTATCTAATAATTTTACATTTGAAGCGCCCCCCCCCCAACATAAACCAAAGTTTTACGTCACTGTTTTAAAACAATTTGCATTGAAATTGCATCTGAAGTTTTGCACTTTCTTAGGTTAAGTATTTGACGTGCCATACTTAAAAGACACTGTACAGTGGCACTGCAACAATACAGTAGTTATTTAATAGCATTATTGGCAGTAGTTAACCTATATAGTTAACTATCATTTAAAGTAATTAAACTACGTCGTTGTAATTACTTTACATAAAGTACCCAGCCCAGTAACTACTGTAAAAGTAGTTGAGCTACTGCCCATCACTGGTTTCCACCAAACGAACTCGCGTGCGACAAACAAAAACGCGTTCTATCTTATATTCCCCTCCCATAAAAACAAAATAAACACCCATTTGCACCAATCAGAATTTTCAGTTGTTAATGAAAACAGTCGCCGGCGACACCATGTTTCCGAAATGTTGAAGCTTTCGGAAATTCTCTTTTTTTACTGTTTTGTCATTTTGGTGGAAATTCCGACCGTACACAACTGTTGGTCTCAGTTATATTTTTATTGAGACCAGATGGCGTTCAGTATTCACCTTCGCCCTCCTAACGGTAACACGGTAACGCGGATGTAGATTGGGGTTATTGGTTCAAGCTCGAAGAATAGAATAGAAGAAAAAAAACCAACACTTTTTCTATATAGTGTACTTGACACACAGCAGCAAGCAATGACACTATCGTACTCTTGAAAACTAGCATTAGATTACTTACATAGATAGAGTAGATGGAAAAGCAAACAGGATGGTTTTAGAGCGTGAACCACCACCACCACTTCCGAAACAAAAGAGAAGAGATAATAAAGACTTGTACAGGTAGTTCAACTTCAACCAGCCAAGGAGGACTATTATATAATCAAGTAGAAGTGAACCAAGTTAATGTGCTGTTTGTTTGTTTGGTTCTACCCTTCTTCTCACGGCAGGCGAGGCAAGGCAAGCAACCGGTTAAAGAAAGGGAACTCGTGGCCAGGAAATGTTTCATCTTAACAGACGTAGGAAGACGTACGAGGAAGTGGCGCTTTTTTCTCTCTCTCGCTAACGGTCATTAATTTGCTTGAATTATAAAACAAGCGAAAAGTGGTCAGCCGACAGCTTGACATTCTTTCTTCTCTTTCTCTACCATACCATACCATGTTAGCCATGACCATACATATAAACAGAATAATATATTGCGTTTACTACTCAAAATTTCGAAATTTAGCTCGATCTCAAATAAATGTAAAAAATTAAAAATACTCAGTTTTGATAAAATAATATTATATATTCAAGTTCCCAGATTTATAGGTAATTCAGATCATCCCTTGTATCATTACAATAACCAGTTTGATAATAATATCATTCACTCCCGTCAAATGAATAATCATAAATTCAACTTTACTCATAGTAACCAATATTTATTTTATTTTATATTCCAATATGAAACAAAATTGATAATTTTACAATTATTAACAATGAACAAACTCGAATGGCCTACCATACCGTATCCGTAAATAGGTACAAGAATCGGTGTTTCAGGATAGTAAACTTTTTGAAAGTTTGTTGTATTATTGTGTTAAAAATAAAAACAAACAAACTGTAATGTTATTGGATTTACGGATGTATCGTCGTCGGAGTGTTTTTCCTTTCGTTTGTTGTTACTATTTTGTACAGTGTAGGCTACTATTGGTCGTTCGTTACGATCGTTTTAAAAATAAATTTTTAAAAAACCAGGTAAAAGGCAAAACCAAATTGGGTGTAGTAGTCAGTGAGGCATGTTAAAACAACGACGATTGGTGGCTTATGTTTGTTGTTATCTTGTTTCAGATTTTGTCATCGTTTGCTGCCGAAGGGGAACGATCCAAAGTTACTCTGTTTTGCTGCGGACCACGCAATCTTAAAAAAGAGTTGCGAAAACAGTGTATACAACTTGGCTTCATGTTCAAGAAAGAAGCCTTTTGATTGATCAGGATTGCAGAAAATAGTATTTCTCGGGTGGAACTTGAGAGCTATCCATCCATGCGCTGAAATGATCGGACATGAACACGTGCCTAGCTCATCAACTCCCTGAGATTTGACATGGAAGTAGGCTTCTTACAGGCTTCTGGCACCCTTTGCTGGTCCATCTATTATATGGGACTCGGATTGAAAGATTGAACAAATAGCTTTACTACGTCTTTCACTACCAATTGAGCCGTTAAAAGGACTTGTTTCATCTCATGTAATATTATCATCGTCGTGTTCTTTCATCCATCAGCATCAGCATCAGCATCAGGGACATAAAACAATATTCCATTGTGAATATTGAATATTCTCCTTTTTTCTTTCAGAAACCGAATCTCGAAATAAATAAAAAGTAGCTATTTGGAGAAGGTGGCTGGCATCCAAAACTGAATGCAGCAATTGGTCACCCACCGTTCTGTCTCTGAGAGGGAATTTCCAACCTGCTAACCTAGTTTGCAAAAGTGTACACGATAAAGGTCATTATCCTCATCAGTACATACGTTTACAGTGTGTGACTTTGTCGATCGACGTCAATTTAAGTACGCATGCATGTATATTTATATAAGTCCATAATCATTGCTTTCTTTGAAAATACTGTACTTTATTTTAACAACTGGTAAGTGAATTTGTAGTTGCTTTTCATATCTGTAGATTTTAATGCTCATCATTTCACTAATCCTTGACGTGCATCATTAATAAAAATAAATTAGCCTTCCTGCTTACTTGTTAAGTTTTCCCAAGTTTTTTAATTTATCAGGTAAACGGAAACTTACAACTTTTCCTCAAATCTTATTTTGGAACAGGCACTATGGATGGATGGTTCAGCACGTTTACTTTACCCGTAAGGATTTTAACAAAAACTCGACACAATTAGTTTATACCTATGTTGTGTTTACTTTCTAGATCATGAAAACATATACCTTTATCTTTTTATCAAAATGGGATATAAAGTAATTTTCCAACTAAGAATCCCAACCTTGTAGTAATACATTCAATAGTGATTATTGAAATTGGGTCAGGTCTAAACACACTTGTTGGCAATTCGTGCTTACCAGGAAGGAAACAGACAGCAGCATTTTAGGATGGGTCATTCACACGCATTTAACTGGAGAAAAATCTCATAAAGGGAAATGATGATCTAACCGAATTCTTCTAAAAGAGATGCTGTCGGACGGAAAAAAAGAAAGGAAATCACGCATGACCAAACACCGTGTACAGTTGCATGCACTTCCCTGGTCGGTCGCGGTACTTAACTAACTGCATTATCGGCAATGGAGATGGAAGGAAACTGTCAATTAAATTAAATTCGAGAAAACTGGTCAAGAATGACCGAAATCGTTCTTCAAAGGTGATGACTTTCCAACCCTTTTGTTTGAGATTACATTTCTAATGGCAATAGAATACAGATGACAAACTCAAGTTCTAAAAATTAATGCCATCTGGTAATACAATTAATATTACATTTTAAAATAAACATCTTTCGGAAGAATAACTTTCATCGTCAGTCAGTCGCAAGTGGCGCCAATGCAATCTACTGTACAATCTTACACACGCACTTGGGGTGGGGGGGGGGGGGAGGTCAAAGATAGCCTCAATGATCCATTTTTTCCCTGTAAGTGTAACCATAACTGGATCATTTTCTCCAACGAACACATTGGTATCAGATCAGCATGACAACTGATATACCTAATCACTAGGATTACAATAGTTATGTACATATTTTGCACTTTAATGCATAAGCATGGTTTTCAACATGAGCCAACCGTTTCTTGTGATACAAGTATTTTTTTCCGAATACAAAAGTAAATAAGCATAAATTTTAGTTTCAACATTGGTGAGATTTTTTCGCATTGAATTGCGAGAACGTTTTGGAACCGAAATTAAAAACGTAAGACAAAAAATGTTTACCTTTACTTTTTTGTAGCTTCCGTTTTGGAATTTTTTTTTTTCCTTTATACTTAATTAAATTTCATAAATAGCTGTTTTGTAATGAATATTTTGGAATTTTAAGTGCATAACTGCACGAAGCGTACTTTCACCATCAAGTTCTGCAGTTTGACTATACAATCTTGACATGAAAATTCGTAGAAAATTTAACAACTCATTTACATTCTCACATGACATGAGAATCGTTTGTTTTAATACCCCACACAAAACCGTCAATCAAGTGCCTTGTGGACCCCCGATATTCACAAGATACTGCAGATACCAAATTCCATGGTTTCTCAAGTCCCTATACAAATGGTAGTGTGTGCAAAATCTTCCTCCTCACCAGTTATGTTTCTATAGAAACAACCGAAACAAAATAAAAAAATAAATACTCCAATTGTAACGAATATTGCGCAGCAATATGAGTTAAAAGAATAAATAATTTTCCCGTCATTTTTGACGAGCTATTTACTAGTTTCCATATAAATTACACACCTCCCCCCATATAATTTAAATATCTACAATGCAAAATTTATGTAAATAATTGTTAAACTGTATTGTTTGAACAGCATAATGACATGTGAAAAAATTGTCATCCGTACACATGGTTAAATAATGGTGAAAGGCTTACAGCAGGATATTAGGATTTAGTATCACTTCCTTCGCGTGGATGCAGCATGGTGATAATTAGTCCAATTCATGTTTTGCCTTACGGAACTTTTTAAAATATAATTTTTTTCGATCCTCTGTTGGTTAAATCTGAGGCTAAGGAAAGCCCACCTTACAGCCAACCATGTTTAAAAAATAAAAGCTACCTGTTGATCAGAATGCTAAAAGGAAAATAATTTACAATTTTTATTATAGGACTAAACGAGAATAAAATTCAAATTTACAAAACATAATTTTAAAAAAATATATTTTTTCAAAGTAGCCATCATTCATGAAGCCACAGATTAAATTGCAGTTGAAAAAAGCTGTATTTATGCGAACAGTGCACATAACTCACACTAGATC
>JAQIWH010004420.1:0-17045 GCA_034695005.1 Cryptops parisi | reverse complement strand
TCAATATTGAGATTATTATGGAAAATTGTGCCTCATATATGGGCCTAGCTAGTGTTGTCAATAGACAAACTCATACCTGCCTAAAACATACATATATCACTTGGGAAGTGGGCACCTAATATATGACAATCAAGATGTTGCTGAACACTTTTTTTGCCATTTACTCAAAATTATGAATTGTTACAAGCAACGTTATTCCGGGCAAGCCTTTAATTGTTACCTGCATGATCACATAACTTTTTCTATTACTTTTGGCAAAACTTTCATTTTTATGGTTCAGGTAGGTACTTTGGGTTTAACGAGAGCACCGACTGGCTTTTACAGCTATGTCATTTGGCCCTCAAACTTTATTTAAATTGGAAATACAGAAATGATGATGATAAACATGAAACAGGGTTTTATAATGCAGGAGGAAACGGAAGTGCCACGAGAAAACCTGTCCCCGCAGTGTCAGACCCTAAACTGAACCCACACGGCACGAATGGGAAGCGAACTCACCAACCCGAGTACCGGAGGTGGATGCCCTAACCACTAGGCCACCGAGGGGCCCTTTTAGGGTTCAGTACCATATTGTAGACACTTCATTGTTTTCGGTTTGGAAAGGTGTGTTTGTGTGTTGAGCCCTGTAAGGGGCCTAGCAAACTAGGCGATCCATTGCATGGGGGGAGGGGAGATGAAAACACAACAAGTCCGTCACCATGCTTACTTGAGTCTAAGCAAAAAAGGCGGAGCCAAATTATCTAGGGTCCTTGATAGTTTCATCGCTGCGATGGATTTGTTGTTACGCAATGATTCACGGGAATGAAGTTCCCATGGAAACTGAGCTTATTCGTTGGCTAGTTCAAACATGACTACGTTCACTTTAGACGCTTACACGCTAAAGCGCTTACATATAATTGCACAAAAGTAGTTTGCGGAGGCATTCGCATTACAAACTCGTCGCCGAGTACTTTATTTTGGTCGCCAACATTCCATCGCATAGTCTGCCGCGGCCCTAATTCGTAAACTAAAATATGCTACCGACTGGAAATTTTCACGTAATATGAAATAATTTTAACGATAACAAAAATCGTATTTAAAATGTGGACGTTCCGAACATCTATAAGTTCGAACATCTAAAGAGGAGTCGAATAAAATTTTTTTTTTTACTTAGCCGTGTAGAGCATCTTCGTTTAGAGCTCGTCGAGTAGAATACGAACATATTATTTAAAATGAAATTCGCATAAAAATGACAACATGAGTTGAACGTCAAAGTCGATGATTTCAATCAACGTTTCACTTTGAACAGCTTCATGTTTCAAGCTCTGTTGCAAAAACTATGCATCATGAAATTCTAAAAGAAATGTTCAATATTGGGCATATGCTGTAGTTTAACAACAAATACCAATAACTCCAACATCTTAAATAGTTTGTACCGGTTCAAACTCGAATTTTCGACGATAGGAAAAACCCGTTTTACTTCAGCACTGCTTCAGAAACGATGTGCGTAAAATTCTAAAACTAATGTCCAATGTTGTACTCAGACATATCCTGTAGTTGAACGACACATACTAATGACACGGATATGCGAAATAATTTGTGAATTTTGACGTTTGTTCAACTTGTCATATCGACGGGAAAACCATTTTTGCTCGAGCTTCTTGGTAGAGACTATATGGCCTAGTATTTTAAAATAAATATCCAATGACGGGAATATCTTGTAGTTCAGCTAGTTAGTGTAGCATGTTAAATATCATATCAATAACACAAAAACTTTGAGAGTTTTGCATCCGCTCAAAACTCGAGTTTTTGACAATAAGAGAGATTCAGCTTCAGCTCTTTTAATCCAGTAACAACAACATTTGCCAATTACACAAAGTACGAAGATACGAGACCCTCGGTGCACGAGTCACACTCGAAATTGACCTTTTATTATTAAATTATGCAGGTAGTGTCCGATTTATGCGTGTTTCGTATACGCCTAAGTCATTTTCGCTATGATACGATAAGAGAAATGATCTTAGATTTTTGTTACACACAAGAAATCATCATTATGCGATTCTATTTATTGGTATACAATACAACGAACATTCCTTCAACTGCTGCTTTAGAGTTGTCTTATGTGATTTTTCGATTTTATGCAAATTTTGATGTACTTCGATCAATCTCGATATATTTCGACCGAATTTCGAAATATTTTGAATTGTACGATGTTTTTGAAAAACTTAATTATTCATCTTCAAGTTTCATTACTATGAAGCTTATAACCGTCTTGATCTAAATTTTAATTTGTGTTCCCGTGTTAAATCAGTTGAATTGAGACAATACCAACGAAACATGTGGTATATAAATAATTTTTAAAAAACACGTCCTGGTGTGTTATTGTTAGCCATTTTTGTGTTTTGGAAAAGTTCTATAAAAATGCTTTAAAAATGTAGACGGCCAGTGTCGTATTTTCGTTTTCAGTGTAAAAGAAAAAGAAACGTGTTGACTTCCACAATCGAGTGACAAAACCGAAATTGAACGCAGTGGTGGGGCTACCGTAAAACGAACGTTTCAGGAAGTGTTGCAAGAATTGTCATCCAGTAGATGACAACATTATCCCTTCGTTCTTTCTTTCCCCACCACAGCAAATGAACAACATTAATTCTTCACAAGCTCAAAGAAAAAGACGAAAAAAAGAGAGTAGACGACGACGACGACGCGAAGAAGAAGAATTTACATCGAGTTCTTTAAAGGGCCGTAAGCAGCTTGGTGTAGTAGTAGGATGTGGCTCACTCCATTAAGGTCTTACATGGGTTCATTTCACGCCAATCTCACCCAGGGGTGATTTTTATTACCACCCTTACACCTAAGTAAGTATCGTAAAAAACCACGCGCTGGGCGCCGAGGCGAGCGCCACCAAACGTATGACCGCATAACTAATGCTTTGTCCTCCACTTCATCTTAAAACAAATGGACGACGTGCCATTTTTCGCGCATGCATTAGCTCGCATGCGCCTAATGTACCATTTTCGCCGAATATTTCATCTTTTTCTTCTCCACCAACGTTTTGGGGGATGTTGTAATTTTGTTTAGACCACCACCACCTCCTTTTCTCTAAACTACCCCCCCCTCCATTCCCAATGCCTTAGCTGCCAACGTCAGCCCAACTTTTCTGCCAGGGGTTAATTTGTAGCCGGAACGTTAACCGAATGGAAAACAAGTAGGGTTTGCATACACACAAACACACACCTCTAGTAGTGGTAGTAGTAGTAGAAAATAAACTATGGGCTTTTACTGGCATTTCCTTAAAACTACATAAGATAGGTTGGTCTCTCTCTTTTACATAACACCACAAAGTTCAAGCAACTTGGCCTCTGGTTTCAGTGTGGGAATCGTTTTCCAACAACAATAAACACGGTGAACCACAAGGGAAGGGAAAGTCTTTTCGCAATACCTTTCGGGTTTGTTTTTTCTCACTAAATATAAACAATTCTAAACAATTGTATACTTAACCGATACCCCCTGACTGAATTTTTACTTAAAATTCGAAAAAAACAAATTTCCCAAGTTGTAAAACGCATTAACAAATTAATCGTATATACAAACAACATTTTATCTTATTATGTAAAAAAAATTATCTTATGTAAATTATATAAAAAAAAGCTCGATTCATAACATTTCCTTATATTCAATTTCGCAAATATGCGACCAGAAATCTTTCTTTAAGCTCGTTTTAGGAAAGCAAAATTTTGAAAAATTTAAAGTAAAAAATAAAAGTGAAATGCTAGTTATATACGAGAAAATTTCTCTACTAAGCGATGTTTCCAAATTCAATTTATCACTTCATATGAATTTCAAAATTTGTTTTGTTCGAAATTTGCAAAAAAAACTTAATTCTAGCAGAGTTTCTTGCAATTTTTACTGTACGTATATACCGGGTGTCCCAAACAAAGGTTCCCAATTTTATACTCGAAAAGTTAATATAATGAAAATTCTGAGTTTTGAATATAATAGCATCTTGAGAGAGTCTTTCGAATGGTGTTATTTTTTATTGACCTTGAAGTTAATTTTCAAAAATTGCTAAATTGTATCCAATGCGTATCAAATCATATTTAAAATGTTGTAGACACGACACGAGCCCATATAGTCAGAATCCACTGTCGTTTCATTTATTTTATTTCCAACTGACAAAAAAAAGTTATCTATTATACCGATTAAAACACACCATGCTGATGCAACAGCTTTACTGCTTACAACTTTTGCTATGCAGTGAAGCTGCTGCATCAGATGATGTGTTATAATCGCTATTGTTAAAAAAATAATTTTTCACTTGGATTGTTGGAAATAAATAAAACGACACTGGATTCTAAATATATGGGCTCTTGCATTTTTAAATGGATGAGTTGTATTGCGCTGTGTATATTTTTACATCAAGTTGAATGAATTTCTCTTCAATCAAACTATAGTCTAAAAATTTCCTTCTTCGAGTTACGTATTATTATGCTGTATTTAGCATCGAATTTTTCACTACATTATTGAAAACAATAAATTTTGCAACGGTTCCATTATTATTGTAAAAGAAAGGATGCTCGATCAAGTGTACGTCAAAAGTGTCATCTTTTCCAGTTGACTAATTCAATAAGAAGGATCGAATTCTGTTTCCACGATGTCAACACATTGTCAGCGCAAACAAAACCGGATTTTCTGAGTTCGTTATTACCGTTGGGAATAGGAACCCGATAGAGAGACAGAGAAATTAATGAAACTTCGAAGAAAGAAAACATGAGATTCATGAACATGATGTTTCGCGAATTCGGTGCAATATTAAATATCAATATATCGCTTGATAGATATACAAAAATAGTTTCAGTAATATTTTTGAAGTGCACTTGTAAATTAAAATGACAGCTGTAGAAACAAAGTTAAATATTATATTTGTCAACATCGTATTTAGCATGCAAATTTTCATAGGGCATTTGCATAGTAAATGTAACCTCGGGTTAAAGACCTACTGTAGATTTTAAAGTAAAAAAAAATCATTGAATACCTTGTGAAATTCTGTTAAAGTATAAATATGGATAATTAATATACTAATATAAATACGACCTAACTTAAATTAGTCAAGTAATAACGCATTACACACGTTTTAACAATGAAACAAGTTGCGTTAGGTAATTGGTTACACAGTAAATATTAAAACTATTTTACACTTTGATTATAGGGTAAGATGTATCTCAAACGATTTGGTACTTTTACTAGTTTGTCACAAAAAATGATTTCATACCTGCATAAAAGCGGTATAAGTAGTTCACCAAAACTATCATCAAAACACGATGATAGTTTTGGTGATATTGCTCTCATGATAGCGACAACTCTCTTCGTGTAAATGAGCTTTCTTATACAGTAATATCCAAATTATTATTGGAATATGTTTTAATTGTAAAAAAACATTCAAAATTAAATATCAAATTTGACATTAGACATCATTTACACAAAGCTAACTGTGACTATAGTCGCTGTCACGACAGCAACTATCGTCAAAACTATCATCGTGTGAACGCGCCCCTTTAGATATCATCATACTTTCACTAGCATATCAAGATCACTCTCTCACACATTTATTGGATGTCGCATTTTCACCAATTAAATTTTATGAAAATGTTTTTTTTTCTTCGTATTTTCACTAAAAATAACAAATTTCACATCTAGGAATTTCGCACTTTAACAGATAATCGTATTTCGTACTTTCACTAATGGCACGTTAGTTTACGAAATAATTCGCTTGACACTTTCACTAATTTGTCGGCAACATAATGGATTTTTCACACCACCATAAAATATCATACTCTCACTAACACATATTCCACAAAATCACGGATTTCTACACATTCATATCATCAAATTTCACACTTTTATACTATGTGAATTTCAAGAACTAACGTATTTCAAAGTTTTTATAAAATATCTGGTTTCAAGGTTTTAAGTTAACTTATACATTTCAATTTCTTCAAATACATTATTACGAATCCTCCCCTTTTAATATTACAACTATTTCATATCTACTTTTTAACAAGTCTGGTGTAAAAGGGTGTTAAGTGACATTTTTACAATTTAGAAAAAAATGCCTTTGAAGATTTGAATTTGCCTTCTGTGTATGGGCTACTTCACACTTCTTACACTAATATATTTGCACATAATGTTTTGTTCACAATTATGCGCTAGGAAGGTAGAATTGCACCTATCACTTGAACAATGCTTCTAGGTCGTTTTTGACAAAAATGTTACATGATATCCTTTTACGTTCAACTATTACCACGAAATACAGTGATCTTCCACAGAAAATGTTTTAGATACTCGGATATAACGATTTTTAGTCTACAGCGTAGTTTTATATATCTACAACTACACGATCGGAATCATTACAACCATGTTACATTAATCGCAAGTTTCTCTATATTTATTTTGTCGATGTATGAAGCTTATTCAACCACGTCACATATCACGTAACGCGTGTTTATTGTGTATCTTAAAAAGGGATAATCTGTTTTCCCCCGGAGTGGTAAATTGACCAGACCCCTTTCTAAATATTCATGTTAGAAAGGGGATTTAATCATCTACATGATTAAATATACAATGTCACGTAGTAACGTGTACCTTACTATAGTATTAATAGTTCAACCACTCAAAATTGGAACAACAACTTGTGCAAAGGAAGAGAGGGGGGGAAAAAAGGCAATTACAACGTGGATTATCTTGGGCGAGGCAAGTTTTAAATTTGTGTACCGGTCGGATGTAAGTGACCAACTCGAAGTTTAGGGGTGTATATAGTGATGTAATGCCTGAGCAAGCTTTAAGCCCCTAGGTGGACCGAAAGTCTAATCAGTGGTACCGTTGGTAGTAGTAGTTGGGGACAATACAGCGCATGGCATCGTAAATAACACGGTCCTTTTGGCCGCGTATAATTCGTGGCCATAAATTAGCCCACAGCAAATAGTTTAGTTGTAATTAAGCATGCAAAGTTTGCTTCATTAAACATTCGATAGTTTCCACTAAATTTCGCTCGGCACACGACTACCGGTCGCGCTCACACTCACAATAGACTTTTAATGGAAATTTATGGCGACTACAACTAACGCCGGCTGAAATATGGCAACACAACTTATGTGTCAAATGGCGCATCACAGTGTCATGTTTCGGAAAAATTACTTTTCCCTTCTCTTTATTAATGACTAACCTACTCCATTACCATCCGCCTGAGCTATTTAATAAATTGCGCTTAGCCTCACACACATTTATATATACACACAAACACAACCGTTTTAAATAGCCAGCCATTAATTCACCTCACATCATCATTATCCTATTCTTGCAATAACCACAAACTTTCCAAACTAACCAAACTCATTTAAAACTTTATAATTTCATCGTAATCATCACAACTAAATAAAAAAAATAGTGTACATTTTGTATACCTTAAATTTTGTTTCTGTTCGTTTCACTAAATAATTGTATTAATCGTCTTGAGCGCAGTTTCGTGCTTGAGCACACCATTCCAATACGAACGACAGTTGCAAATACGTGAACCGTTATACAAGGAAATGTTAATCGAGTAATCGAGAAATTCTTAAGCGAGTAATTGTTATTCGTGGAATCGTCATATGTAGAATAGGGTAATAGTTCCGCGTTTTGTTTCTACTTAGTATAATGTTCTTGAATTCACTGAAAGTAATAAACGAACAAACCATGGATTATTTAAAAGAAGAATTGCGTTTACTATGTAAATATTTGGTAATGAAAAATTTATCCCCAAACGAGTACCGATTATTCTTTCAAATGAAAAGGAGGAGAGAGAAAAAACGTTTAATATGAATTTATAAACAGGAAATAAAAATCTACATCCAACAGAAACCCTCGTCTGCATAAAACTTTAAATTCCATCAAGTTTCCCAGCAAAGACGATGATAAAATTTAAAAAAGTAAAATATTTAATGAAAGGGAAAATAAAAAGTTAATATGTACAATTTGCATGACGACCTAATTATTTACTAAATAAGTGATGCAAAACCATAATTGTATTGCGAAACCATAAAATTCAAATGAAACCACAATTTTTTTATAACAATTGAACAAAACAACGAATTTCAATTATACCACCTTTAAAAAAATTCAATAAATGACTTACATAGTTAAGGGAGATTATGTAAAAATATTTTTCAATTAAAAAAATAAATTCATATTTTTTAAGATTAACAATAATGTTAATAAGCGTTTCAAAAGCTAAAAAGAAAAAGAAATAGCGTTATACAGTGGAATCCGGTTACTGTATTATGATCACTTTGGAACAACGCGTTTTGAAAACCATAAAATAGCACGAATGATACGAAGATCAACAAATATTAAACACTATTTTGAAACCGACTGATTATGTTATCAATAGCCAATTGATAACATTATCTGTGATTACAATACCGGATTCCATTGTATGAAAAACTGAGTATAGTGATACAGCAAACCCACAAGATCAGGTGTAAAAATAAAGATTTATCGTCAAATGTGAGTGGGTGTACATGTACTGTTGTACTTTATGTATGGGTATTTATGCATTTTCCGTTGTATACACTCTACGTTTACAAGTAGATGTACTAAAGTATGTGTATATATATGTACAAGGTGTTTGCGATAAATGTACCACTTTTCAATTGGTTATAACTTTGTGACCATGGTAGTATGTGAAACACTTGAACAGTGCATGAAATGTAGGAGTTACAGTAGAACCCCGGTTATCCGGCCTAATTGGGACCGGAGATAGGCTGGATAAGCGAAAAGTCGGATAATACGGACGACAGTGATAACACTGTACAGTACAGTACTGTAGACTATACTGTAATGTATAATTTAACTAAATGTACAATAAAGGCATTATTATTTTATTAATAATGCCTTTATTTTTAATGTTTATGTTAAATTTTTATTTTTATTTTTATTTTTAATGCCTTATTTATTTTATTTTATTATATATATTTTTTTGACTACGGCCCGGATAAAGCGGACAGCCGGATATCCGGGATCCGGATAACCGGGGTTCTACTGTATTTGCAGATGGCGTCGTTAAAACCTCGAACGTCTTTAACGGCTTGTTTCGCTTTTTTTCGACTTTTCCTTAAACTCCTGTTTGCAGGATAGAGGACATATTTAGCACTGTGATAATTCTTCATTACACTATCATTTTCACAGTCACTGTTTATTTATTAAGTCAATCAAACGACCTATTTAAAAATTGCTGCATTTATTGCAAACACTCTGTAGTGTAGTCTACACGTATTATTTTCGAATTACGAATAACTAATAAAATGTCCCTAAATAAATCTAACTTAATAATAAGCAATACATCATAAAAGATGAATTTCACTACTTTTCGCTATAAGCAGTATTACTTTTTTTGGTCCTTTCCTGTTATAGCCGGGGCGAGTCTGATGTTGATATTTGCTTTGTACTTGGTTTATTTTGTATGGATTTATTTTTGCAGTTTAGGTTAGGAAAAACAAAGAAACGTATTAAATGTATGATATTGTTTTGTTTTCCTACCTACCCTGCAAAATAACCAAGTACGAGCAAGTAGCAACTCAGACTCGCCTCGGCTATAACAGGAAAGGACTTTTTTTTTACTAGCCGATTACATTAAATATATTCGTTTTGCTATTACAAACGTGCTTACCATTCAAATGACTTTTTAAATAAAAATATTCAAATATTTAAAGAAAAATATCTCTCAATCGCACGCAAGCAATTACATGTATAGTGTATACAAAATAGTATATACAAAACACTGTATACAAAATAAATAAAAAAAAAAGTATAAAAAAATGAAATAAACTCAATATTGTCTAATAAATGTATATAAAACTGCACGAGTGCTATGTTTACACAGAGTAATCAATCTTTTATAATCTTTTAATATTTTAACTAGCTGAAAAAGCTAACGCACGAGAACATTTTGTCTTTAAATACTAATGTCTACTGAGTATATTTTTTTATAAATTGTAAAAATCACAGCAATAGCTTTGTAGATAAATGAATCTGCATAGGCTGTTTTTTTTTTGTCGTACATAAAGTTCTTATTTACATACGAGTCTTGTTTCCAATAAAAAAAAATTATCAGGTTTACTAAAATGTCACGCAGATTATTTTACACACTACTATTTATTCAACGTTTAGAAACACTAATTTCCTGTTAATAAACGATGAAATCATTGCTTACATTTCAAGGTTTTATTTCGACAAAACTGACCTATTTTTATATTATTAATCGACGATATAGTATCCTTTCAGCAAATTCATTCCACTCGATTATATATTCAAAGGTTTTTATAATATACAATAGATATCTACGTACATCCATCTGTCACTACATAATGTTTACATAAATCCATTTTGTACTTTAACTTGCTTAATGGAGAATTTCACAATATGTAATAAACTTGAAATGTTTCGAATGAAGTATCGGTAGTGGTTTAATATTCACATGTTCCATATTTTATATGTACATTACAGATCTAAAATAACACTACTTCACGATATAGTGTTTTCATTCATTATTTTCTATCATACTTTACTATATATAATAATAATATTAATACTATACTTTTTAATTCATAGTTTTGAATCACATTTATTTAATATCCTCTATGCTTTCCATGATATCATAATAGACGCATTATCAAAATGCTTAATAATTTAACAACGAGAATAATTTAATCATGCATATTCATTACTTGCATAATGTAATTCGATTATGATAACTAATTCATTATGACATTAAATTACTAGTTAAAGTAAAAGCTTTCCAAAATACTGTAACATACCTAGCTACATTTGTAAATTTTTAAGCCTAATTTAAAATATGATAAGCCTATAGATACACATTTAACTCAAAATCAACTAACATAATTCATAATAAATTTTCAATTATAACCTTTATGTACCCTTGGTATGTAAATAAATACTTACATTTTAACAAGGGCACCGACCTAAGTATGTATTACAACTAATAGTTGAAAAATTTACACACATGGTTCGTATGTTAAGCCTAATGGATTTTCGTGCACAAATTTAATAAACAGAATATAACCCTAATGTACGTTTTCATAAATAGCAAATGTCAAGTATATACTGACATTTCAACACAAATTTCGAAATATTAGATTAGTTATACATGATTTTATTATAATGTATCGTTCAACAATTTTAAAGAGCTTGCTGTGAATCAAAAGTATTAGCGAGATGATGTCACTTTATTCGTATATTATATGAAGTGATCCCTGTTATATTCCATTATTTTCCAAAATGAAACACTAAACCTAATTTAGTTTTGTCATTACTGTACGATTGAATTGCGCTTTAAAGTTATCCTATTAAAGTTAATATTAAATTTGGTTGTTTTATCTCAAAATCTAACGAAACCAGGTTGCCCAATTTCGACGAGTTTCTTATCAAGGAAGCCTTGTATTTAGACAGTGTTTATAGATATTTAAATCGTTTTGAACTGAAACACCATCTTTAAAATGTACATACAAATCAGCATTCTACTTTATAAAAAAAAAAGTGTCTTGGAAAAACGAATTATTTTAAAATTAGTTTATAACTAGTTATTAACCTTAACATCACTGTGAAGTTGCCCAATCAACTTTACACCCATGTTATTTTATTTTATCATTTAAGCTCACTCGAAATTAGCTGTATTTTACAACAACAAAAATATCTCCAAAAAATAACTCAAATTACGTAATTGACCCGTTTTCTAAATTAAAATCAACTTAAAATATAATGGTTTACAAAATAAAAAGTTAACGCTATATACATACACAAATGGGAGTATATTAAGCGTACAATAAATATAATACCGTACTTAAACGGTACTTATGTATTAACCAACAGCCACTGACTGTCATGGGAGTGGCATATCTAACCTAAACTGGTGTCTATGGATAAACATACCAGTTTATGTTAACTAAAATTAAACAACCAATTTGTCATTAATCATAAAATTAATACATTTTTTTTTTGTTTAACTAACCTAAATAATACACATGTGGCGCTTCTTAATAAGCTGTGGATTAATACACAAGTACCTACTAAACTATTAACATATGAACTCTTTAATCAAACGTTCTACACACGTTATTAAATAAAATTAAATTATGAGAAATATATAAAAAAAACTGTTAACAAATTGAAACAAATTAATTTAAACTTAGCCATTCGTGTGACGTTGTCAGCAATTTGGCTTAATTTTATTTTGCCTTCTAAAAATCAAATTAAAATAAATGAAATTATGATTTTGTTAACCTCAAATCACTCAGACGGCGATTTAAAAAAGCGGATAATATGTAACAAAGTACACAATAAATTGAGGCATTACTCAATTTATAAGTATACTTATAGTACAAGTATACTATAAGAATACTTGCACTATAGATAATGTATTAGCATACTGTTAAGCATTAAAATAACCAAGTAGAAATTTGTATATCTGAACTAATGGGTATATAAAGCTTGGTCTACACGTAACCTGTTATCAGTTCTGCATAAGCATGCAAAATGGTACGTGTGGACGGCAAACAATTGCATGAAGTAAATGAGTAGTGGTCTTATCTGTCAAACTGATCTCTTCATGCAGGACTGACGACGAAACGTTACGTGTAGACCAAAATTAAGGCTACATTTTGATAGTCATTAACTTATTACTACAAAATTTCAAAACAAAGTACACTTAAAATAAAGCAGGAGCTAGCGCTTTATAAAATATAAATTTCCGTACAACACCCTTACAAACACTAAAATTTTGGTAACACTCAAATTACGTTATGGGAATACATTATCAGTTCAAAATAATTTGATAGTCCCAAAACATGATTATCTATAAATTGTAGTATAGAAAGTACCGTATACTAGATATGATATAATATTATATTATTTATAAATATGAGAAACTAGCTTTAATACGTTTTTGAACCAATTGGTATAAAACGTACAGTGTTGATACCATTACAAAGTTGCATAATAATGCGTAATAATATTCGCATCTAAATAAACTATACTAAGTACAGTATAGAGATATATACTACATATCTATACAGTATAGAGAGATATATACTACATATTTATATTACACACTCTAATATTAAGTGTCAGTATAATAAACTACAATAGTTAAACTTTTGTCACCGAATCATTTGTATTTAATGTGTAGTAACCACTACTCCAAAACTCCATAACGAAATACCGTGCGTCTACTGACATGACACTTATTGTAACCACAATGAAGTAGAAGCACGTTTCTTAAAATACAAATTGTCGTACAACATCTTTACAAACACCGAATAAAATATAACCATTCCCAACACTCATGTAGTCACCTCTCAAGATACAGAATAACATTCCGATAAAGCGTCTAAAACACACATTTGGTAAAAACCCATGTGACACTATCCAATTATTTAGCGTTACCACCCCATCGCGACGATTGGTTTAGGGTGCCAGTGGTACATATAGATAAACAAAAAAATTATATATCTGTAGTACAACTTACCTATTCTCACCGCCGTCGACGTAGGGGCCTCGGGCAAAAATTCTCAGCAGTGCTCCCACTGTCTTCCTTCGACGACGAAGGTCGGCAGTAAAAAACTGCTCGTGAGCACGACACACGTAAGTAAACGCAAAGCAAAATCCGAGCACAGTTCACCCAAACATTGGACTAGGTAAAGGTGGATGTTATATGTGGAGCAAATAGTCTATCGACAAAACGAAGACTGAAGAAACGAAAACGTTGTCAACAACGCTGTGTCGTCGACGTCGTCGTCATCGTCGTCGTCGACGAGTGAGCTGCCGAGTGGCGTGCCGTGTGTTGTGTGCGGCACGCTGGCGAGAGTTGGGGTGGTGATAGCGGGCTAGCGACAGGAAAGCTCTCTTCGACAAAAGGAGGCGCTCATGGACGGGGGCTTAAATGGTTACCCATTGGTCTATACGGGGGAGGGAAGGATAAGTGAAGAACCTACAAATAAACAAAAAAATGAGAGAAAATATGAATATTTAAAAAGTGTATGTGAAAAAAAAAATATTTTGGTGTTAAAACGTGATGTAATCGACTGGTTTGAAACAAGATTAATTACCAAGAAATTGAAAGGTCTGGTGTAAAGTAACATTTTTACAATTTTGAGGAAAACGCGTTTAACGATCTGAATTTTCATTGCTGTCTATAGGCCACTTCACACTAATATCTTTGATCGATATTATGATGATTTCGTGATGATATTCTTGCACTAATATCTTTGCACATATTGTTGTTTGCTAAAAACTATGCGTTAAGAAAGTAAACTTGTACCTAACACATTCGAAAATATTTGATGAAAATGTTACTTAACACCCTTTCACACCAGGCTCTTCAATTCATAGACGCTAATCTTATGTTTCCTCATAAAAATCAAACAACTCGCAAATGTTGAATTCGTAACAAGTGGTTAGGAACGTCAAAAATAAAATAAAACGAGTGACAAAACTGAACACGTATATTATGATAATGTGTGTTTGTGTATAAATACAGTATATACAAATCCAGTATGCATGTGTCATTCAGTATGCGATTTATTTCCTATAATGTAATACAGTATATTTTTGTAAGATTTGATGAGAGAAATGCAATGGTGTATATCTAATTTGTCGAAAAGCGTTAGCTTTTAAATTAATCGAGTTTAAAAAATTAAAAATCTCTATTGAAAATCCAATGCTAAACAGAAGTATCGCAGTGAAGCACAGTGAAGCTCTTGCGACGACGTCATTTTTGTCGTTTTCATCTTATGTGGTACTTATGAAACTGTTGTTGTTAACTAATCTAAACTGGTAGTTACAACACCAGTTTCGGTTAGTTAAAATAATTGGACCATGTGCGCCACTATTTGTGATATAAAGTTGTTGTTGTTAACTGACCTAAACTAGTGGGTGTAAATATCAGTTATAGGTTAGTTACTGAATAACACTAGATTCATCATTAATTATACATTTTAATACTTTTGTTTTAGCATTTTGTTCAGTGAGGATTCCAAATTTTTGAACTCGGTTTAATTTAAAAACTACTGATTTACGCCAAATTACAGGATATATACACCATTTTATTTGTCTCATCAAAACCTATAATATATTATATGAAAAAATCTAATTAGGTTAACCTAACCTAATCGAAAGTAATGCCGAAATTAAGAGTATCTGGTATTTGTTTCTTCACACAAAAAAAATAAATTAGAAAACAAACTATGCTAGAAATGTAAAAGTTGGAACATAGAAGTGCAACGTTTCAAAGGACATAATGAACGTATTGAACTGAACGTTTGACATGTCACCTCCAAGAAAGAGCAGGGAAACAGTAGAATTCAATCAAGAAAACGGTAAAAAAAGTTTCAAACTGACTTGACAATGAATTGTTCAACAGATGAATTGCCGATGCACATGTTCGAGTTAGAATGGTGACACAGAAAATCAAGTACAGTACAAGTAACTCGGTCTACGAACTTCTATTTACGATGTTCGTTAAAACGATGCTGCAATGCATTCTAGAGTTCTTGAAGTCGTCAATAAATAAAGTTAAAACGAAATGTTAAACAAGATTATATAAAGAACTTTGTTTTTCAAAGCCAACCTTTTATTCAAGGCAGAGCCAGAAACAATAAGTGATGGATATAAACAAAACTGATGGATATAATTCAGTGAAATTTGACACAGAAATACCTTGGTGTATGAGAAGCATGATGATCTCGCACAAAGTGTTGAAAGTGGACGCCATTAGCATCAAGTCCCAATTCACGTACCCACCTCCTCATGCTACGGAAGGTATCGTGGGAATGATTATACGACTCATCGTTCTACAAATGTGTGTTCAATTTGAATCTCATAAAAATGTCTCAAAAACATAATACTGTACGCATTTTTTTCGTATTTCATGATATTCCGAGTGTGATTAATGATTTTTCGTGTTCAAGCAATGTTTATAATTTAGCATATTTGACAAGGATCTCTTCAGACACATGTTGGTTATCAACGTTTGAAAAATGAGTTAGTCGTTCTAGGGTTAAAAAAATACTAATCTAGCTAGCGAAACTCCGAACCAAACGTACAACAAACAACGGAACAAGACTCGTTCGTAAACCGAGAGTTGATTGTACAATTCAAAAGAGATACATATACAAACTTAATACATATACGTCTATTCAACTTAAACATATTAAATACGGGACATATTAAATGTTCCTATAAAACATGCTTAGTATTCGGTTGACAATAATACACCATCCCTCTATTAATAATCTGCTTGAAATGTCACTCTGTCTCCTATGCGCCAGCGCCACCAGTAAGCTTAGTGGTGGCCGCTTGCTCAACTTCGTTATCTGTGCTACAATCTGTGCTACTCTACCATCGCTGTAACGCGAGCAAAGCGAGCGCGAAGAACGCGAGCGGAAGAATTGTTGTAAAACGCATTGTTGTAAACTGGCATTTTCAAGTAAATAAATAAAAAAAAAATTTAAAAAATTCAACTTCATCTTTTGCAGCAAGTATATCCATTATTAAACGCTTCCGTACCCACGCACGCATGCATGCACGCATGTTGTTTACATACACAGCGTGCGTGTGACGCCATTGCCAGTGAACTTCGTCTGCTGGTTTGTTTTCACCGACCCGCCATTTTGATTTGGCAGAGACCCGGATCAAAGGTATAGATGGGTCTAGACGGGTCCAAAGGGTCCCGTATAGATGGGTCCAAAGGTATAGACCATACATACCTTTGGACACGGATGCACGCAAAGCTATGTTTGCCTTAACAAAGGCTTAACTGGCATTTTATTTCTGGTTTTATTGTACTCAACTGATCAATTGATTCATTTCAAAAACTGGCATTTTCAAGTAAATAAATATAAAAAAAAATTAAAAAAAATAATAAGTAAAGGTCGGAGAAAAGAGACCATCAGCAGCAACGAATTTTACTGGTAATGACGTCACACGCACGCTATGTTTTACAACAATAATAGTTTAATAAG
>JAQIWH010004419.1:0-17046 GCA_034695005.1 Cryptops parisi | reverse complement strand
CGCCTATTTTTAGGTACAAAATAAATAAAAATTAGCGATTTAATGGTTGTATTGTTCAAATGAGACTATTTTGATATTAAAACAATCAAAATATTTTTAAAAAGTCTCACGGTTGAATTATGGCCTTTAATGGGTTAAGCAAGCCCACTTAACTAGAGATAATTAATTCAAAATTAACATATAGCAAATACATGGACACGGAAAAATTTTGAATTGGGAGCAATTACTCCAAAATTTAAAGGAACTAGAAATGGCAACCCCCCCCTGGAGGTGTTATTGCTTGGCGGTGGAAAAATTTTGGAACAAGAAAAATTTTTGAAACTTAAGGTTAAGACTAACAAGTTTTAAAGACCGAATTTAATTTTTTGAATGGCTTTTCCAGATCTCTACCCGATGAAACCCGGGCCCCCTCGATGTCGCGGGGCCATCGTCTGCTGGCGACCCTGCGCAGGATGCAGATCACCCCGCTCCCGCCCCGACGGGCACCGTCCTAATTGAAGAGAAAAAAATTAATAATAATAAAAAATTTCGAATAAAACTGCCTAGTGGGGGAGGCCTAACCTCCCCCTCCCGACTTGCCCGTTGGCTCGAACCCACTTGTTGCCTCAATTCTTTCGAATTCGTTTAAAACATAGAATTTCCCTAGCCAGCCATTCGAAGCGAAAAGAGAGAAAAATACACTAAAATACACATGACCGCCAGCTGATGACCGCGGAACAACAATAAAACAACTCTTAAAGAAAGCTCACTTAGCTAGGGATACAACATCGCATGAATGTGGAAATAAACGAGAATAGAAAATATATTAACTTCCACAAATTACATAATCATATACTATAAACCTTAAACTGAATAAGATATGACCCTGCCGTCATAAAAAAAGAGGACATCAGGCATCGTACTCAGGTAAGTATTACTGCGTGACAGCCGTCTCGCCAAGAGTTCACCGAACAGGTAAGTGAATAAAGTTTTAGTTTAATCGCGAGTACTGCTGACGACAGTGAAAATTTACTCGGTTCCATAATCCGCACAAAGGCCTTCGATCACCCCTCCGCAACGAGTTCAAGTTTTCGCTCCTTTGTCGTCACCATGGTAACCATCCCCCGTGAAGAGGAGGGCTCCAAGTGAGTCAAAGAGTGCAGCAAGTTTGTTCCACAGTTTAGTTAGGCGGCACCTTATAATAAAACAAACAGAACAGTTGAGGTGACAAAAAAAATTTTACATACTAAACAGGTTAGGGTGCCTTGTGATACTTCACAAAAGCTTCCCCGGACAAAATGTCGGCGAGACGGAGTTGAGACGACATGACGCTGCGTCCTCGCAGCGGCCTACTGACGATATGATGATAGAAAAAAAAAAAAAAATTGAATGCAGGCTCTGCTATACAATAGTCCTTGCTAGCTACATTAATTATGTACCGTTCACATCGGCCAGTGCACTACACTCGTTGGCCGTGCCAAACCAAGCAACAAAAAAAATTAAGATATCACTTCACTGTTCGATTTCATTATGGTTTATATGAAGCTTATACCTATAAAAAAAATTGTGCACTAAGGCCGGTTCGTGGGGAGGAATACACAAAAATCACCAAAACTTGTTCGGGTATGATGCTGCAGTCTCCACCAGATGATGTGGGCGAGAAGAAACTCAGGAAGAAAAATGGGAACCGACAGTTTGTTTTCATTCCTCCCATTTGAAGTTCACGCCGCTGGTCACTGGTGCCTCCTTACCCCTTTTGCGACTGCTCACCGGGTATCTGCTGACCCACGTGGGACGCCCTACTTCCGTCTTTTCGAGCTGTCCCCTTCCGGCCTCCCCAATCGTGTTCTCCATCTCACTCATTCACGGTCGTCCTCCCTCTCTCTCTCTTCGGCCTGATCATTTCTGCCAAACCGGACAAAATCAACATGGAAGAGGTTCCACGCCCGCACTTTCTCAACGCCGGCGAGCTCCAGGTGCGTCGGGCGGTGGGTCGGGCTCCCGACCGGGTTCTCTTAACCCTTTCTTCTGTGGACGGCCCGGGACAACCCCAGTTGTTGTCGCCGCTGCATTATGGCCGCCGCTGCCATCAGGGTACGGCTTTGCTGGAGGTGACCCACGGCCCGGTTATCTTCCGGGCTACCTACCGAGTGCGCGTAACCGGCCGACCGGGGGCCGTTTCATGTGCCGGTGACCGTGGTAAGTGCTGTTCATTATCCCTATTAGTTAAGCAAGTTCATCTCTCCGAGAGAGCAAAAAAAAATTATTTTTTTCTCTCTCCCTCCTACTTGGCGTCGGCCATTTCGGTTCTCTACAGTTGTCCCCACGTCCCGGTCATTTCCTTCGTGCTCCCGTTCCGGCGGCACTGCAAATACTCCGAAAGCCAAGTTAAACGATAATGCCAAACAAGAAAAATTTCCAATGTTAGAAATTGACTAAAAACTACCCGTCCACAACCCTCCCTAGCCATGATCCGTAGGGGGCAAGATTCGGAGAGAGAAGTTTCTAATCTCCGTTATACATATCGACAAGCAGTCGAGTATCGCTATATACTAGTTTCCTTCATACAAGAGCAAAATATGCCTGGAAAAAATTCCCAATTCCTAAATTTTACCGGAACATGCATTAGGCCACCCTGGCGGTGCTTGAAATGTCAGGGACCCCAAAAAGGTTAGATGCGAAATGTAAATAAGCAAAAAAAATTTTTTTTCCCATATAACATGACACTATATACACAAACGGACTCTGCTGCTTTTCATTCATTGTTTTATTTACACACCCGCGCGCGGTCGAGCTTTGGCTTGTAGCTCAACCGATGTTTTTTATTTATCGTCTTTCGAGTTCAAATGACTCATTGATTCAAGCATGCCGAGGAGGAGGCGGTCGCTCTCTCCTAACCTTGCGCTGATTGGTTGAATCCGAAGTGGTGCTGGAATCCCGATTTCTCTTGGTCCGAGTACGGCCTTTAGTCGACGGTGCCTAGTCTGCCAGTCGCGCCGGCGCACGGAGGGTTTTCCGCGGCCGCAGTCCGTACCGTCCCTCGAACGGTGCTCTTCGTCCGCTGTCAGTTTTTTCCGACGTTTGATTATCCGTTTTGACCGCAGTAGGTTCTTCTACCCTGTTGGTCCTTGAGGTCGGGATGGAAATGTGGGTATCCATCCTTCCCGCAATCTCGGTTTCCACGGGTTCGCTTATTCGCGAAATTTCTTCGGGTTCGCTTATTCGCGAAATTTATGCTTCCCCGGGTTCGAGTGTTACTTCAGCATTTTGGTCCATACAGGACGTAGAGTCGAGCAGTTCAATTATCTGAGCGACACGTGGGCTCTCGGTCGTCCCCTGTGAGTAGTGCCTCGCGGTCCGCCGCCGCCGCTCGGGAAAAACGTCCACCCTGTCGGCCAACGTTCATCCTCGCTCTCACCGAGTTCGGGCGCCACGACTCTTTCCTCGGGTGGATCTCGCACCTCCACCTCGCGAAATTTGGGACACTCATACTCGCGTTGACTGTGGTAAGCCGGCAATCGATCGACATGCACGAGCTGTCTGCGTCCCGGTCGCTCGATGTCACGAATTTCATAATTAACGAGCGATGTCTTCGCCACCACTCTCCATGGTCCACTCATGAGTCGGGACAACTTTTTTGACAACCCAGGCTTGATGGCTGGGGAGTACAAATAAACCAAGTCGCCCAGTTCGAACTCTACCAATTTTGCCTTGCGATTTACGCACGCGTTTCGCCTGTTTGTAGTGTCAGTGATGGTGGCGCGCGCTGCCTCGAAAATGCCCGGCATCATGCGTGTTAGACGGGCAGCGTATGACTCCCTTCCGTCGTCGGGAGGCGAGTCGATTCCCGAAATCCAGTCGATGGGCAACCGGGGCTCACGGCCGTAATTAATGAAAAAAGGGCTTCGTTGCAGTGAGGTATGAAGCCCCACGTTGTAAGCAAACACTGCTCCCTCCAACAACTCGGGCCAATTCGTTTGTTTTTCGTCGACGTACTTAGAGAGGTAGCCCCATAACGTCAAATTGCCTCTTTCATTGACGCCGTTCGATTTTGGTCTAAAGGCACTGACCTGAGCCTTCTTCACGCCCAATAACTTACACACGTGTTTAAAAGTCTCGGAAACAAAATTACGTCCCTGGTCGGTGAGGATGACCTAGG
Source organism: Cryptops parisi (assembly GCA_034695005.1). Classification (NCBI taxonomy): domain Eukaryota; kingdom Metazoa; phylum Arthropoda; class Chilopoda; order Scolopendromorpha; family Cryptopidae; genus Cryptops; species Cryptops parisi. The sequence continues at coordinate 12,908 of JAQIWH010004419.1, read as the reverse complement.
ACAGCTGTATCTAAAGATAACTTTTCGCAGGAATTCGACAGCGACCGTTTCGGCCTTTTGGTCGATAATTGCCGATGCCTCTGCCATTCGCAACAAGCGATCAACGAATAGGAGGATGTACCTTTAAAATACACTAAAATACACATGATCGACAGCTGATGACCGCGGAACAACAATAAAACAATTCTTAAAGAAAGCCCACTTAGCTAGGGATACAACATCACATTTAATTTTTATTTTTTTTAATTTTTTGTTTTTGTTTTCACTTTTAATTTCATCTACTCCTTCACTTTTAAGTGAGCCACCATTCACCTTTGTGTATCATTTCCATGTCGCATAATCTGAATTTTTTTTCAGTCACTTACTTTCGAGCCGCCCAGAAACTGATTTTTTACTTGTTTATCCCACTTAAACTCGTGTTTTTTTTCCATTTAACTTTAACCTTGTTACTTTTCTTTGATCACTTTTCACTTTGCATTACTGCATAGAACATGTTTAATTTATGAAATCTTCTCTCTTTGCTGTAAACCTATTCCCAGCATCGGCATCCACTCGCTTTTTATTCATGTGTGTTTCGAAAATTAATGTTAATTGACGAATATGGGATCCCCAGACCTCTCGCTAAAAGATGGTGGAAGAAATTTCGTGATCTGAGAGAACCCAAGTTAACACAAACATTTATTTGATGACAGGATCGTGCCCTGTACAATATCAGCGCCGTTGTCGGACCAGTTTGCAAGGCAATGAATAAAAACAAACTGAACTACTACTGTCGGTGACAGCAAAGAAATAACCCTCTGGCAAAAAAAAATCCACGAAACAATGAGGATATACACTGTTACATGAGCGCATAAAAGAAACGAAGAAACAAACTCAGCTCGTCTCTCATCAGTTCAGCAGTAGAAAATATCAGCACCAACCTGCCCTCTACCCACCAGAGGGTGAACTGTGTTAGGAACATCTGCCGCCGAAATCACGAGAAAATTTGTTTGGGATATGACCTGCACCGCACCCCGCGTAACAAAATTGGAAACGGAGTCAAAATTCGGTGATCAATAAGCAATTTGACACTTTTATTTCGAACGATAACCAAAAATGTAAACTGAACGACAACCCGATGGTCTAAAGACAACAAAATTTCACAATATACTCAAGGTGTCAAAGATAATAAACTTAGGATACAACAATCGTGATCAACTCTCGACACTTAGGCAATGCCGTTGCGTCCCCAGCCAACAATGTGCTCGAGCCTTATGGAAATACCCGACCGATTTTCTTCCTCCGTGCTACTCCCCAGCGGATTCCAGCGAGCCTGCTAATATTAACCAAAAAAACTAAAACTGTCGACCAGGGCCCAATTCCACCCCTTCACGCCGACTTCCAGGACCCAGACGCTGCCGCGAAACGCACCTTGACTTACTTATCGATACTTTGACCCCTCCAGCTCGAACACACCTTGTACTGGACACGTGTTAACATGCAAAATTTTTGCTCACAACTTCTTTCCCTGCGTCACCAGTTAAACTTTTATTCATGTTCCGTCCGTAATTCGACTTAAACCTTGGTGGGACGTGATGTTCAAAACGTTACTTCTTATCAAAAAATTTCAGACTGTTGCACCGACAACAAAAGAAAAAAAACAGTTCTTGGCCGACTGGCCGAACGAAATTATTACTTAAACAATACCAAAAGACTCTATACTACAACACCTGCGCTTGACGCTCATGGCTAGCTTTCCCATTTAAATTCCCAATTATTCTCCCAATTTCAACTACCGGTTGGCAAAACCGTCCACTGAATTTCAAAGCAAAACAGTCCTACCGTTAGTCGGGAATCGGGGTGGCACTTCCACGGCGATGGGAGGTCCACATCGGCGGCGCAGGCAGTGGCGGGGTCGCATTCGTCGGTGGATTGTCGCTGCCAAAGGTCGTCTTCCGCTACCGGCAAACTTCCTCTGGCATCGCTCGAATTTTCGGAGGCTGGAGAGCAGGTAGGTCGAATTCTTTTTGGAAACGTGGCACAACGTTACTAAGCGAAGTCTAGTGCGGATGTGACCCCGAATTCTCGTCAAAATCGTCCTCCCCACTCTTCCAAAAACCTCGATTTCGAACCTTGACCGCCGCCCACTCTGCCACTTTTCGTCCACCGATTGGTTTACTCCCACGCATTCCTCGATGTCCGTCTGCACTTTCTCGTGCCCTTCCATCCTTTCCCAACTTGACAGTTTTGGGCTATTTTTAGACTTTTGAAACCCTTGCAACAATTTTCCCCCCTTAATGGCTTTTACAGTTAGAAACGTTTTAAACAAAGAAAGTTCGAAAAGTTAACGTTAAGACTAAAATTTGGAATCCACTTTTAATAAATTTTGAGTGCCAATTCCTGATTTTCTTATAGAAACGTGCTTTTACCCAATTAAACGTATTACGGTGAAAATGAATATTAAAACCCCCCTTTTTACTAATTAGCCCTGCTAGAAAACCCGTACCCCTTGTTGCGTCCAATAAATTCGAATTCAAAAACAAAAACCCCCGTACCTTAGTTAGCCACGCAGCGTCTGCCTCGGAAAAATCAGAAATCAATCAGAACCTTGCCAGGCCAAAATGACCAAATGATAAAATAAAACATACAACGATAATGTAAAAGGTACAACGAAAATGTAAAAACAACTCTTAAGCAAGCCCACTTAGCTAGGGATAACAAATTCCAAATTAACAATAGTAAATACGTGAACACCGCAAAAGTTTTTGTCAGGCGCAATTACTAAAACTCTTAAAGGAACCAGAAAGGAAAAAAAAAAACCCCCTGGAAATGTGATTGCTTGGCGGTGGAAAATTTCCAGCAGGAAAGAATCTTTTAAACATTAACGTTAAAGCCAATTTTACTTGAAACGAGTGTTCTTAATAAATTTTGAATTGTTCATTTCCAGATCACCATTCGAGAAAAAGACCCCTCCGTTCACCGACGGCCAATTGATGGAATGGAAGGCTAAAAATTAAAATCCACATAAAAATTTTTTATGAGAATAAAATATTAGTGGGGGAGGCTTAACCTCCCCCTTCCCGACCTGCCAGTTGGCCTGTAAACACTTGTTGCCTCACTTATTTCGGACTCGTTTAATACACAAGATTTTCCCAGCCCGCCACTTGAATCGAACAGGAACACCCCACAAATACGTTTGTCTGCCGACGAGACTAGCAGAAAAAAAAAAATATATAACCAATTCCTAAGGAGAGCCCACTTAACTAGGGATACAACACTTAAACTAGCACCAAGAAGACATAAAAGTGTAAATAATATATGGCGTCGTCATCGTTGAAAATAATCGAAGAGACCAACTCATCATACATCGTATTCAGGCAAGTACTAACTGTGTGGCGTCCGTCGCGTCGCGTGTGCGTCGGACAGGTGAACCGTGAGGCAAGAAAATAAAGTTTTTATTAATTCACCAGTGCAGAAGGAAAGTTAAAAACACTCCACCACGAGTTCCATCCCTGCTCCCTAGCTGTCACCATGGTAACCGTCTCCCGTGGAGAGGAGGGCGCCACCCGAGCAGCGAGAACAAGAAGGGAATAGTTTTCTCGACATAGTTTTAGCCCCCTCACCTTCTCCGCCAGATTGACGCACAAAAAAAATGCACCTATATATATAAAAAACTTTTTATAAAAGTCGTTAGGGTCCCTTGTGAAACTTCACACTATAATAGTATACAATTTCATTATCCTCGTGTATAATTTTTTGAAGGTAAACTGCAACAACAAGAAGCAGCTACACGCCGTGATGTGATACATGTTGCGACTGGTGAACTCATCACCAGAAAGCAAAAACCAAAATATATCCGTTTAGACAAGAGTCTACGAGGCTACGGAACGATTAACACAAAATCAGCTGACAGTTCTCGAGTTTTTGGCGTGTACATCGCATCTGGTACCGGAAATGGCCATTCCAACACAAGGTGATGAAACAAAACAACTTTTAGAGAACCCATGGATCATTTGTTGTTGTGCTTATATATTTATCGTTCAGAGATGCAAGCCATTCGTTGTCTTGAGACGCAGGAAGAAAACGTTCCCAAGGTGGTAGACATTTTTGAGGAAGAAGACGGCTCTGAGATAGAAAACGTTTCCGAGGACAATGGTAATTTCGAAGTAGAACACTTTTTTGAGAAGGAGGATGGTCCAGAAGTAGATGACATCTTTGAGGGAGAAGACTTTTCCGAGGAAGAGGCTGGTCCCGAGGCAGTAGACGTTTGCGAGGAAGAGGTTGGTCCTGAGATGCAAGAAAATGAAGTTCACAAATTGCAGGAAAGAAACTGTCCAAGGTGCTTGGAACAGCTGCTTGTTGTCCAGAGGTGCGTGGAGAAACTTTTTGTCATCAAAAGATGCTTAAAACAACTCCTAGTCATTGAGAGGTGCTTGGAACAGCTCATCATAGTTCACAAGTGTCATAGTGTACATGTGCAAAAAGATGAGCGTCATCATCTAGAGTTGCATGGAGAAAGTCTTCGTCGTTCAAAAGTGCGTGAAGAACCTTTTCGTCATCCAAAGGTGCTTGTAACAGCTCCTCGTCATCGAGAGGTGCTTGGAGAAGCTCATCATAGTTCACAGGTGAAGGGAGAAAAGCGTCATAGTCTACATGTGCGAGAAGATGAGCGTCATCATTTAGAGTTGCGTGTAGAAACTTTTCGTCGTCGACATGTGTGGAAAGAAGAACAACACAGTCATCCAGTGGTGAAGGAAGAAGGTAGTCGTTATTCACAGCTGAGAAAAAAACACCAACGCAGTCACTCAGGTATGGGAAAAATATTCTCATCATCGTTTCACGCCACACGAAGCCTGCTACAAAATAGACATCAGTAGGCGTGAAGCTGACGTTCGCCGGCATGAAAAAGAACACCTTCATTGACGTGAAGCAGACATTCGTCGGCATGAAACTGATGTTCTATAGTATCTATAGTCTATACAAACAGTATGCCTCCAGGTCCAGCCCAGCTACTGAGGGTGAACAACAACACATAACATATGTTATAGTAATGTTCAGTGCTTACCCTCATACAGTTGAGCACCCTCATATATATTGAACATAGACCATTCTAGTAAGAAGTAGACCACACCACACATTAATCCTGTCACAAAATGTGGGTAGAAAAATAAAGAGAAAAAAGGAAAGGGGTGAGACACCAAGGTTGAGACCTTGAGTCAGAGCTAAGCGTCAGAGACATTGGATTTCTACCGCCATTATGTTGTTTCTGAAATCTAATGTCTCTGCCTAGAGTTTGACAGGACCCTCAAACACCTGTTTTGTGAGGAGCAAATCCTTAAAGCAGCTAAAATACTAAAAATAATAACTAGTATTTTCTCTTCACAAAACAAGTAATAATTGAGAGCATAAACCAGGTCATTTCAGGGTCCCAAAGAGAACCTTCAGGACAGGGGAAAAACTGAGTAATGTAGATAGACACCCAATTTGTGCCATTCGAACTTTTCTAACATTATAGTTCCGTTAGTTCATTCAATGGAATGGAATTTAGAATAAGTAATTTTTGAACTTTTTTTGGTTTCAATGCACTTCGCAATTTGGTAATTGTAGCCCCTGCTTTTGAAAATAGTCGTTCAGCTGGAACTGACATTGCGGGAACACAGAGCTTTTTTGATGCTATGCTACACAAATTATAATTAAATTTTTCCAATGCTTTCCAAGTGCGTAATGGATCATGTTTGATAGGATCTAATGGGGCATCCAAGTACGATTTCAAATTGGAATGTAAGCCTTACTTATTGGGATTGCTACTGGCACTTGGTAAGCTTACAACAACATCAATACTTCTGTTAGCCCAAATGTCAAATTCATCAGTGGGCTCTGTAGTGGATGAATTGTCAACGTTTAATTCAAATCCTACAGAAAGAAAAGCTTGCAAAGAATGATTAATGTCATTAATTGCAGCAGCGCAACAACTAGGGCTTTTGAAGTCTGCTTTTTTAAATCTGGGATCTAATATTGTAGCTCTACTGAATGTTAGAACAGTTTCGATAGATTTAAATCGAGCATCCATACATTGGTAAAATAAAGCTTGTAAAGCTTTACCCACGTTAGTTACAGGAACTACTTTGGTCAAAGAATTGTAAAGTAATCCAAGAATTGGCACAATTTTACTAACTGTGGTGGTTTTTCAGATGAGAGTTCAAAAGTGACAGCATAAAAAGATTTCAAAATGCTTATGGTATCACCCAGAACTTTCAATTCATGTCCGGAAAGCATGTCACAAAATTCTGTTTTTTGCAAAACCAAAGTAATCGAATTTTTTAAAGCAATGAATCTTTCGATCATGCAAAAAATTGAGTTCCATCTTGTGCACACTTGCTGGACAATCTTTAAAATTGGTTCACCAATTTTATTTTGTTCCTTTTCTAATTCAGCTGCAGCTATGTTACTTTGATGAAAATAAGTAACAATTGTTTTTACTTTTTGAACAAGAGATTTGAATTCGACAGTATGATTTATACTGTCATTAACCTGCAAATTTAACAAATGGGCAAAGCATGTAATAGATTTTCTAGAACCGATTAACAATTCCATGCTTATTTTAGCTGCAGCTGCATTATCAGTAACACGCAAAAAATTTTTCAACATCAATTTTCCAAAAATTCAAGGATTCCTTCATCTTATCGCATAAATTTTGAGCTGTGTGCCTATCTTCTAATAGGATCATATCCAAAAAATACGAATAGTGCTCAAACTGATAAATGTAATGAATGGTAATTCCAAGGTAGGATCTAGAGTTCATACTGTCTGTCCAAGCATCGTGTGTTATTGAACATGCAGTGATTTCTTTTTCAAATTTACCACGTAGGTAGGCGACTGCTCTTTCATATAAGTCGCCAATGTTCCGTTTCATGGTTGATGGATGAGGCACTTAAAAACGTGGGCAAGCTGTCTTCATGAAGTTTTTGAAGCCTTCGCCCTTAATAATGTCAGCAGGCCTGTTGTTTTTCACCAACCAGACTGCCATGGCTTTCTTTATTGCCTCGGATTTACAACCACCTAATTAAAAAATATATAACAAATATAAAGACATTTATAATACACGCATACACACATGCACACATAAAGCAAATATATGCTATAAATATAAATAGCCTTGTATGCTGGTAATAAGAAATAAGTGCACGATTGTCAAAATATTAATTTCATTAATGATAAAACTTAATTAGCTGATATTTATTAAGCATCTGATAAATATATTAATTATCTGATATTGCTGCATACCACCAGGTATGCAGCAAAACCGCAAATCGTTCAAACGTCAAAAACAGTCTAGACAGTCAGAAAGTGACTGTCACTGACTGATTGACAAGCGAAGCAAAATGATGGAAAAAGTCTTTTCAGCAATATCATTATCCAATTTTTATTTTTAATTTAGTGCAAAATTGATTCACTATATGAATGTGTTACAAGTAATTGAGATAGTAACGAGCGCGAGTGTTTGGTTAATAGTTGTGGCTTTGGAGTTTGGACCATAGTTGTGTGAAATTATGGATTTATACTTTCTTTATAATACAAGAGATTAAAGCTAAAACTTACCTTGTGAATTGAAGTTGTTTTTAAACATGCTTGTGATTGTAGTAGGCCTACTGCTTCCATCACCACGGCAACGGCTAGACGATGGTTCTCTGGGGCTTTCAGATGAAGTTTGTTGTGTAGAAATAACAACATCTCCTTCCAATTCCATGCACTCAATTTCATCTGAGTCTTCAGTTCTTTGGACTCCTTTGTTATCTATGAGCTTTCCATGCAAATTTTGCAAATGTTGCTTGAAGTTTGTTGTATTGCCCGAAGATTTCATAGTTTTGTTACACAGTGTACATTTGGCAGTTTTATCTCCACGATCAAAATATTCCCAGACCTTTGAAACAGGTCTTTTTCTTTTAAAACTAGAGCTGGGACCGCTTTCGTCTCGAGTAGAGGAGGAGGACGCCATTTCCTCCCACGCCAAGGTCAATATGTATAATAATTTGCTATAATATACTGTATTACTGTATATATTGGACAAAGGCTTCACAGTGAGAAGTAGACGACTGGTGGCTGAACTAACTCTGCTTTTTGTATTTCTACCCTCAGGTGTGTATTTGAATTTACACAATTATAATGCGATAGAGTCACTGTGAGCCCTTCTGACAGTTTGGTTATCAGCGCTGCTTGGGTGCTGTGATTGAATTTTGGTGTCCCGTCACTGGGATAAACATAGAATAAACGTGTAGATAGTGTTGAGAATTTGCAATTGATATAATGTTGGACTGTGGGCTGCCTCCACTGGAATTATGATGGGTTTTTTTTTGACGAGTTGAAGATTATTGTATATACTGTGGTAGATTGTTATAAAGATAATTATGCCTAAAGTAGGTAGCAAAACCCACACTATTAGTGGGTTTGAGAATGACGTATTTGCAAAGTTGTCTAAGATAGATGAAAAGTTGGATCGCCACTTTGAGCAGCTTGGTGCAAAAATTGAAAAAAACAAGGAAATGTTAGAAGGTTTGAATTTTGATCTGGAAAAATTCAAGGAAGAGACGGAAAAAAAGTATGATGAGCAATCTTTAAAGATTACAGAATTGGAAGAAAGGGTGAATGTATTGGAAATGGGGAACAGGAAAAAGAACCTGATAATAACCGGATTACGGGGAAAGGAGAATGAGAATAGAGTGGTGTTGGGTTTTTTTTTAAAAAACCATGAAAATTTCGGATAATGTGATGAACCAGGTGGCAAATCCCACCTGAAGACTAGCCATTGATGTTGTACTGACTGTCTCCAGATAGGTTGGTTTCCTGTAGACAGACACAACAGGGATTGATGGTAGAAAGAAGGGTGCAAATTTCAGGAGCACGAGTGCGGAGGCCATTACAATTTCACTGGAGTAGTGACATTGGATGGCAGAGTAGGGAGTGAAATAGATTCCGTGGACACAGGTTTAACCCTAACTTTTTTCTTTTTAGTTTTTTTTTTCCTTTGGCTAAATTTTCACAACTTTGGCATACGGGGCTTCTGTCCCCAACTCCTTCTGCCAAATTATGCAAATTTCCCTGCTTATATACGTTTTGACAACCATCTGTTGGTCATTCAATTCTGTAATGTGTTTATTTTTAACCTTTACTTCATATGCCAAATTTGTTAATCATGTGATCTAGATGAATCAGACTCAGGTGTTTTATCCAATTTATAATTAAGTTCCTATTGGAATTCTAACTAGTGTCCCTTTCTTGTTCACATGTGTCCTTTCTCATGATGTCATCTTTTACTTCTTGACCATCTGTTCTGATTCATCAGGAATCATCTGATGTGATTTAATTAACACCTGCTCAATTAATCAAGCAGTTGACAGTGATAGAATTATCACAGGAGTTCCATTTTGATGTCGCAACATTATGCTTAAGAGTGGTATTTGCCACAGTCTCTCAACCGCATCGAAGTCACCTGATGGTGACCGTGGAACCGCGGTGATCTGGTGTGGTATTGTTTCATGGTTTCAACCGTCCCCTCTCTGTATTATTCCTCATTCTGGGACTTGAGAATGCAGTTTTCCACATTTTTACTGTCACTATAGTAACTATATTCTCCCTGTTCATTCCCTAATTACGATTGTTCATGCGTTTTTATGTATTTTTCCTGTGGTGTTTTTTGATGTACAGGGTTTTTATCCACTCCCCCAGCAGACCCACCACAGAGGATACTAATAGTCGGTCATTACAACTACCCGTACCCACCTCCTTACCCATGCCCACACCGTTCTTGTCGGAGCCCATGGTTTTCGAACTATCAACAATGGTCAATACTGTGGAGGTGTTTTTTTCCCTTTCGATGGTGGGTGATGTTGCTTGGTAAGTATCGCTTCAGTTATCAATTAGTGTATATTAATAAAAGTTCTCTCTTCTCTCCTTCCTTATATCCTGTATGTGCCATACCCACTTGTTAATTTCCCCGGGTGATAAACGATTGAAAGATGCCTACCTTGTCTTCTTTTATATACACATTTATGCTGTAACATTTGTCTCTGTTCATCCCACCTTGTGAAACCTGTATACACATACAGACTTCACTCTATCGTTGTTTTTCCTTGTTGTGGCTACTGCTGCTGTTGTCCCGCTTGACGAGATGTAAGACGTTTTTGTCGTTTACTCGTGGGTTGGAACACTACGCATAGGTGATTTTCTAATACTGCTGGAGGGTCGTCACTGTAGCTTGTAGTTAGGGTATCCATTGGAGCTGGTCGTTGCAGATCCAACTGTGCCGATGTCATCCATTGTAGTTGACAGTCATTGTTGTTACTGATGTGGTCTGCTTGGCTTGCCTTTTCTTCAAGCTGTCTCTTTGGCTCACTGTAAGCTGGCTTGCTGGAACTCGGATTGTTGTCCCGGTGTTGTCGATTGATACGTAAGGCCATTAACTGTCCTCGATGTAAACATGATGAACACTTTCTGCCTTTTTTCCACACAATACTGTTTGGTTGATGCTGATTTGGTCTGTACCAGCATTCTCGCACATGATGAGCCAGTCTATTACAAAAATCGCAGAATTGTTCTGAATCCTAGATGTTAACCGATAAGGGACGTTCGGGTTCATAATAAACATAATTAATCTTTGGTTACTTTATAGATATACTGTACAGTAATTTTAAATCACAACAATTTAACCATGTTGATTTTGCAAAAAAAAAACTATTGGTTTACATTGAATAGAAACATTATAGTACAATCTTAAATATTCGTTAATCATACCATTTCACCAATGATAAAATTACTGTGGTGATCAATAGGAATAGGCTCTAACCATTTTGGTAACCATTTCTTGTAATATAACTCTTACTTGACAGCTGCTCATTTATATACGTATACGGTACAAATAAACACAAATTTACACCGTTGTACAGGGTGGCACATTGACCCTACCATCTCAGGCCACGTCATCATTTAAACAATTCATTACAAGCTTTTGAAGAAATTTTTTTATTTTTCTTTCGTCAATTGTTAACAATTTGACCCTTGGAGATTTGTCATGGAAATTAAACTTTTCTGTGACAAATCTCCAAATTTTAATATTTGAAGACAAAAATAAAAAAGTTGTTGGGAAGTTTGTAATGAGTTATTTAAATGGTCCACCCTGTATTTAATAAACAAAGATTTTTTCCATGTAAGATCTTTTAACTTTTAAAAAAACTTTTAAACTTCAATTCACCAATGCTCTAACACATATAAAGTTAGTTTACACTTTACAGTTTGAATATAATATTTTTTTATAGATATACTTCAAGCACCTTTGATATATTTTTTATTTAGGATGAATTTCATCTAGTTAAAAGACTGACCGAATAATAAACAAACAAATAAACAAAGTTAGCAACAATTTATCAGGAAAGGGCCTTTGTGAAATGTATTGTGAAGATCGTGGTTTAAGGTTAAACAACGAATTATTAAGTCCGGGACCACCCGCGTGAAGTAAGTTAAAGAAAATTGTTAACAATGGCCGAGATTTAAGATTTGGGAAAAATGGTCCAGACCCAAAGTTTCACTAGAAATTTATTTATGAACAGGTTCGCGCCTGCGCTGTTCAACGCCAAAATTGGGTTCGGTTTGCGAGATGAAATAGCCTACAATTACACGTACATGCAGAAAAAAACGCAAAAACAGACTTAATTCATAGTCTAATAATTCGGCCGTAGAACATATGAGTGCGGTCAGACCATCCATCCGCCAAATAGTATACTGAATTAATAACATTGGGAGTGTGACATGCAAAAAACAAGGAAATATTCAGAATGCAGTGAAAAACATAAATCTTAATCCTTTTATTTCGGACGTAAAACTTGTATATAAATTTGCCCTTCAAGGCTTAGTTAAACGACTAAAATTCGACAATATTTCATAAATGCTCTTTAAACAACAAAAGATGACCCTAACACTTTACCACAGGCATTACCAATGCGGTAATAAGAAAGATGAACAAAATTGTAAATTCGTTATGATAAAATTATTCGTTTGAGTACGATTTTACTCTTAAAACTTCGGACAAAATTTCGGTGAAAAAACAGTTGAAGAAATGACAATTCGATTTAAAACACTAAACAAAACCTTTTGTAAAATTTTAGTAACCGCAAAAAATGTCACTCTTCCGTCGTGCCAACTCGCTCCCAGCCAACAATGTGTTCGAACCTTCTAAATACCGACCAATTTTCTTACGCAAGTGCGTCTCTCCAGCGGTTTCCAGCAAGCCTGCTAAATTAACGAAAAATAACTAACACTGTCGACCAGGGCACTTTCCACCCCCTCACGCCGACTTCCAGGTCCCAGACGCTACCGCAAATAAACACTTCTGTCTTACTTCTTGATTCTTTACCCTTCCAGCTCGAACACACCTTGTACTGGGCGCGTTCTACCACAACAAAATCGTGCTCCTTCTTAACACCCGCGCGTCACTTGTTACAAAAAAATTCATGTTCACGTTTTACAAATACAACCGAAGTGGGACGTGATCGTCCGTAAATTAACTCTAACACAAAGACCGTGACAATTAAAATGGTCAGTAACACCTTAAGGGCAGTACTGCCGAACTAACATGGATCAAAACAAAACTACTCTACACTGGACTTCCCAATTTAGAGAAAAATAAACAATTCTTAATCGACGCCGTGCTCGACGTACATGGCTAGCATTTCCCCAATACAATTTAACAATTAAAACCCCAAATTTGTAATATTGGTTGGCAAAACCGTCTAATGAGTTCAACAGGCAAATTCAGCCCTACCGTGAGTCAGGATCAGAGTGGCACTTCCACAGCGTTGGGGAGTCCACATCGGCGGCGTAGGCGGGTGGCGGGGTCGCATTCGCTAGTTGTTGGTCGCTGCCAAAGGTCGTTTTCCGCT
>JAQIWH010004418.1:0-17048 GCA_034695005.1 Cryptops parisi | reverse complement strand
TGCAAAATCGGTGGGTTACTGTTAAAAATCGAGAGGGTTACGCTACATCGATAGAATCGGGTTACGTCTCGCGCTTTCAGGTAAATATTTATATGTATACCATGATTAGTAAGTAAGTCTCTCACTTTTTGCGCAACCAACTTTCTAAATCGATGCGTGCTCTTACTAGGCAGCGGTAATGCCCAAGGGTACACGCTAGGTTTGTGATTGTTCTCTGCAATTTTCTAAATAAAAACAAAATGTGATGTATTATTGCATGATAACATACGAAAAACGTATTAATGTTATAATATTGCAATAATAAATTTGTGTCTTATCACCTTTCCAAATCCGTTATATTTTCATGCCATTTCAATCGTTGGTAGTGAGGTTCCAAGATACTGATGAAGTAATGCTGTTGATACAAAATGCATTAGACACATCAAACCTATTAATAAGATATATTATTTTTTAATAAATCTTACAGTAAAATGAATGTAGTCAGGCGTATGGTGCAATAACTTAGATAGAGATTGTATATTCAATGATGCTATTTCCCAAGGCTCATATTCAGTTTCATTTGCTAAATAAGTTGTCATGTTAAGTGTTACATCATATGGCAAATAACCGCCATAGGACAATTGAAAACTATCATCTAAAAGGCCTACTCGATCAGTAACGTGCAATTCCTAGAATAAAATGCAGCAATTGTTAGTTGCAAAATTAAATCATGGCTGATAAAGAAATTTTTGGTTTTTTACCTGATTGTTATCAACAAGAATTTTGATTATTTTTTGCCATTGATCGATGTCATAATTGACACGGTAATATCCAGTCGTGTGAGTGTTGAATTTAATCCAGTCATCATCATCAATATGAACTTGAAATTGAACTATAAAATATGAAATCAATTACTTTTGATTTGGTTACAAAATTATTATTATTATTAATTATCGTGTATTTATTATCATGATGTAAAATTCAAATGTTCATATACTTTCTGGGGTCATATGCATCCACTGTATTCCTGATAGGTTCTTTCCTTGGATTGAATAAGAAAGTGGTAGTTCCCACAGATAACTGTAAAATCAATAATATTGGTAATATTGGTAAACATTTGTTTTGTTAGACATGTTAAGTACTTAGATCAAATAGTGCTACCATACTTATAAGGTGATTTAGATTTGCCACTTGATAATGGATGTCCTATAAGATATCTCTTCTGACTAGCAGTGAACATTTGACCATTACGATGAATGGTAACTACCGGAAATCCCATTTGACGAGTCCAAGTGTCCATCACTTGTGCAATGTTAATAGATTTATCCTAGAATCATTATTTTTTTATTATTTTTGTATACTTGAAGTATGAGACACAAACAATCATTGAAATTTGATCTTTCTTGACAGCTCAGTGTTTAATCATACAAGATTTATTCATGTGTGTTTTTAATGTCATGAACGTCAAGGTTTTATATTAAACTATACAAGACATGTATCTCCAACATTCTGTTCATGGAAGAATGTTGGAAAAATATTTTCATGACAACAAGCACAAACACATTTAGCACACAAGAAAAGCCATAACGACCATAAGTGACTGCAAACAAAGAATAAAATATCTCCACGTGCTATAGCTTGGGTTAACTACTAGTCAAGAAGAACCAGCAATTCCAACAATTTCTTTCGTAAAAACAAATATTTCAAATAATTTTTTCTCTAAAACTTAATATTTTTTGTGTATTTTATAATACGCTCGTAAATGTTTATTTTATTATTATGTCCATGTACGTTTTTACTCTACCTCTATCACTCGGCTCATAGCGTTCCAAAGATCACTGGTAGTTGCGTGTCCATATTGGTGAGTTTTGAGGAACAACTGTGGTATACAATATAGATAACTAGTAAATAACTCGTCAATAGTTACGAGAAAGCATTTTGTTCTCATTACGCAATTTTTTGATTTAACTCATGTTGGTTGGCAACATTCGTTAGCGTTATTTATCAAATCAGCCAGCCAGCGACCTACCTACCTAAACAGATTACTAACTATTAAAGTATTTACTTAAACTTCCTAAATTTCATAATATAAAAATCTTATAAAAAAAAAAAAAAAAAAACACAAATAAAAAAATCTTCAAGAAAAATATTTTTACCTTATTGACCAGGTAGACCGTTTTAACACCTCCTCGATGTTTTGCCTCCCACATAGAGGTTTCTTCAGATAAAAAGAAAATAAAGAGAAACGCCAAACGCTAAGTGCGAGAGAGCTAGGTGAACTGATTACACAGTCATCTCATCTCTAACCACACTGAAAAATTCTATAAAATCTAGTTAGAAGTCTGAAGAATTTTAAAAATCTTGAATATCTTTTCTCATTCTTACGTGACGAAGCCTCTAGGTTGAACGTCGTGCGGGTAAAGTTATACCCGGTCAATAAGGTAGAATGTTTTTTTTCTTTTAAGAATTTTTACTTGTGATACACTAATTATGTGTATGAGGATAGAAAACTTTGCAATTCCTAAATTTGGTTAACTATACTAAGGTAAAACCAATCCAATCCAATGACTGGATACAGTACCTGAATTCCTTGTTGGAATTTTTCTTCTCCAACGAAACCTTGTAACATTCGTATTACTGATGCGCCCTAGAATTAATTAGCAAAACAAAAATGTTCGTGAAACATATTCTTAATGGTATGTCTAAAGACTTAAGATATTCTTAAGTATTCTCATAAAACAGTGGTGGTTAGCTTAAGACTTAAGCTAACCACCGTTTTATGAGAATATTTTGTAATGATCATGAAATAATTATTATAAGGACACTTTGAATATACAGGGTAAGAAAAAATAGCTTCTATGGGAAATGCTATTATTCTGAACATGTTGAGTTCGGAATATAATTAGAGCTCTTTACCATGGTGGTACAGTATTTCCATTGACCATGAAATCAAATTTCCAGATCATCACATTAGAAATTATGAGTCGTAGCTGCCAAGTCATATTTAAATAACTGTAGCCAATGGTCCATTCAATCATATTCCCATAGAAACCTACTTTTGACTCACCGTGTATATAATGGTATTATTTTAATTATTAAAATCCAATGAGTTCCAATGTTCATACACTGTATCATGAGGTTTCAGTGAATTGTGAAAATATTATTGCGGGGTTAGGTCAAGACAGAATGATGATACAACTGATACAACTTGTATTTGATGGGTTTAATTTATTATTTTTTACCTTGCTGTAAGAAATTGCATCAAATATTTCGTTGATTTCATTTGGATTGTTGACTGGTTGAACTATTGGATGCGAAGTTTCCTTATTGTCCAATCTAAAGCTTCTCTGTGTCGCTCGGAGGATAATGTCTGCTTCCTATAAGAAAAATAACATTTCAATGTCTAAACAGCAAATGAAACATTCAGTACTTGTAACGTCAAATGTTTTTTTAAAGCATAGTTGGTAATACTTACTGTAGTCCAGTTAGGTTTTACTCCAGATACTCCCCAGTAAGCGAAGAACGTAGCAAAACCTTCATTTAGCCATAAATCATCCCACCATTTCATGGTGACCAGATTTCCAAACCACTGTTTAAATAAACAAAATAATTCCAGCATTTTCTCGTTAACTTTATAAATTACCGTACCTACATGTTACATGGTAATCAAAAAATAGTGCATGGATGAAACTTTGAAGTTTAATAGCTTAATGATGTACAGGTGTCCACCATGAGATATATATATATATATATTTTTTAATTTCAAATTAGATGCACACCTACATATACCTACAACTACAGAGGTGAAAATATATCAACATTTTAATCACATACAGTTTGAAGTTAAGTACCCTAACTAAAAATTAAAATGGTGGTAAATTTATCCGAATTTTATAAAACAAATAAGATTTCAGTAAACTTCCACATGGGCGTTTTTGGTGACACGAACATTGTCTAGGTGGAAGTATCAACTCACACCATATTTTTGCAATCTTCCCCCATTCATGGTTTTATGTGACATTATTTGTTTTGCATACTACCACAAAACTTGTGCTCGGTTGCTCGGAGTCGCCATTTTGGAAAATAACTGACTGCAGTGCCACTGTGGCTTTGACATGCACTACAAATTTTTCACAAACTCTGAGTTTCTGCTTCCGTTCCACCAATCATCATATTTTTATAACCTGATATAAAAAAATAACGAACTTTCCAAATGTTGACATCTCATGGTGGACATCTGGCACGTTTATTCTTAATTGTTCATTTACCTGGTGTGTTAATTCATGTGCAATAACGTTTACTACACTCTTCTTGAAATCAAATGACGATGTTGAAGGATCACATAAAAGTCGAACTTCTCTATAGGTAATGAGTCCCCAATGTTCCATGGCACCAGATGGAAAATCAGGGATTGCTATCATATCTTTAAAAAGAAAACAGATATTTTAGGTTGTTCTGAAATAGAGTTCACTTCTTAATGTGTTACTGCTAATAGACATGTACAGTAATGCTTATTCCAGTTGCCAATTTCAAACTACTGCAAATTGATCCTAGCGTTTAGTCGCACGGTATCAGCTTTTTATACAAACTATAAAAATTCATAAAAACTATGATTTCGTAATATAAGCACTCTCGGTTTACGAACGACTATTATTTACCTTGCTTCGGTAACGGGTAAGCAATGTTGAAATAGTTTGCATAATTATCTTGAATTTTATTTCCAGTTGACAGAGCTAGATCCGTGAATGGTAGCTGATCTGGTCTCGAATAGACTCGAAACTATAACAAAAAATGGATATTTTAAGCACTTCATATAATTAAATTACTGTACTGTTAAATGGGTATCTTACTAATTTCCCATCTGCAGTTCTGGTTTCGTTGTATTCAAAATCGCAGACTATAAAACATGCCAAATAAGTAACCATGGGAACCGATTGACTGAATTTTGTCACGACCAACTTCTTGTTATCATATGGCTTCACTGACTGGTAAAAGAGAGTAAATCAAAACAGGTTGTCTAAGTCGTTAAAACATGTTAAGCTATTTTTTTTGTGTGCATGGTACTGAACTAGATTGATAAATACCTCGACGTTCATGTTGGAAAGAGCAATGAATTTGTCTTCATGTACCAACTGAATGGTAAAAGTTGACTTGAAGCTTGGTTCATCGAAACATGGGAATGCCCTACGAGCATAGGTTGGTTCAAATTTGCTCGTTGCCAAATATCTTGAAAATAAGAAACGCCAGTTTAGAATATTATCAACTTTGTGTTAATATAAAAATTAGTTGTTAATATTCAATGAATAGGGAAAGATTTTAATTGTTATATACAGCATTTGGTTAGTTTAACTAATTTTATTTTCTGTGACTTTAATAACGTATATGACCATTAAACATTGGTCCATATCTTTTTAATATTTAATATTATATAAAAATGAAATGTAGTATAAAAAGTAGGCCTACATTTTTTAGTTTAAATTTAGTAGTATTTAATAGAAAGTATTTAGTATTTTTTTTTTGTTCACATTTAATTTATCATAATAATGGTATTAACATTTAGTGTTTATGTTTAAGTGACGTTACGAATGCCTCCTAAGTAATTATTGTACTTATTAATGGATTTATTGTGTAAATTTATGGAGTTTTTGAGTTCAAAAGAAACAAAAAACCAGTTCTTTTAATTTCAATTGTGTGACTTTTCACATGTTCACACAGCGGAAACAAAAAATAATAAATTTGGCTTGTTTTTAGTTTGAAATTACTTTTATGGAGCGGTTAGATCTAATTCTTAGTGATTACTTAATCTGTTTATTAATTAATTTGTTTGTTTTTATAAACTTAATCGCTTTGAAAGTGATAATGTAAAGTTCGTCAAATTTTAAAGATTGCAAAAAAAAGCTAATCATGTTCTCACTCGTAATGAATTGTTTTGCAAAAAAAAGCTAATCATGTTCTCACTCGTAATGAATTGTTTTATGTTTGTTCCGTTTTTTCTACTACCTTTGCAATACTTATATAAATAATCCAATTAATTTTGCGATTTATAATTTGTTATAATTATCAGATAGAATATTACTAGACGGTGAAAAGGACCATTTCGTATAACGTTAGCTTGATCATTGATTAGTTAGTTTTAAACACGATGTTGAAATTGTAATTTTTTGAGCATAGGAGATCACATCGGTGTGAATTACACTAAACAGGGGTGGACTTTATCTAGACTTCTTTTAAACCCATCTCTAACCAATTACTCGACTTTCCTCTTGAACTATTTTGATTTACAGACTGTATGACTGCCACTCCATGACGATGGTGATTCTCCCTTAGACTCAAGACTTGACCATCTATTTTTGATTCTAATAATAAAAAACTAACCCATCCTAATCCAACGTGAACTAAACTAGCCTAAACTAACGTAAAGTGTTGCATATATCGGCATTCACTAGTGACATACATCACTTCGCGTTGTGACGTTAGCGAAAAACTCACAACGAGTCGTGGCATTTTCATTTTGCCACACCGCGTTATGAGCGTTTTTCCAGAGTCAAAACGCGAATGTCGGGTTATGGCCGTTTTGCAAAAATAAATTAATGAAATAAAATAGCGCTTTGTGGTCGTTTTTTCGCTCAACAAGCATATTAGGGCTTTGTGCCTGACATATGCATCGGTTTAATTTCTTTCTTGGAACCAACTTTCTATTACCCATATACCCATATTTGTAAAATCCCTTTCAAATGCTTTATCTTGAAGTGTACTAAGATTTGTATACATTTCAAATGCCTTGTACAAACGTGTTATTGTCTTCACTGATTTTTTTTTTTGTAGTTTTTATCCCAACGGAATGCATAATTTTAATGAAAAAAATAAAAAAAAATTTACAAAAATTGGAATCAGACGCATAACGTAGCATGCAACACAAACCTATATGCTCAATAACGTTAAGAAAAGTTGCACGCATTCGTTGTACGAGTTCTCCGTATTTCACGGAATAAACTAGATGAGGTTAGGATATTTTAACTGGCAATCAACACATCGTCGTAATAAAAGCTCAACTTTTTTACTGTTTGTTTACATGACACCGACAACTGTGAATAAAGAAACATTCAAATTAACATTCAGAATTAATAATAATTTGTTGGTGTCAGAAGCTTTTTCAACCACGTGACAGCGAATTAATTTTGTATCTGAGAAAAAAGAATAATTTGCTTCCCCTGTGTGGTAAATTGACCAGACTCCTTTCTTTAGGAGTAAAAGTCAAGTGATCATTAGTTAGTGTTAAATTAACGAAGGCCTTTCTCCGAGTGAAGTCAAGTGATATATCAAAGTGATTGAAATAGAGTAACAAATTTCATTATGCAGAATTCACCCTAGTATCATCAACCATGTAAGTGAAGTTGTTAAGGTTTGATTTACATGTTAATATTTACGGGTTAGAGTTGAATTAGACACATGCGAAAAAAAAATTTTTTTTATATTTTATTTTCAATACATTAATGGAAATAACTACACATCACTATCAAAAACAGTCAATAGACAGTATATTGACTGTCTTTGATTACTATTAAGGAAACGATTGTATTGATGTTAATATCTGTAAATATTTACGGTAAAGATATTGTTGTGTAAAAGCGAAAATTTGAGTTATTTTCTTAATGTTGTGATAGGAAATATAAAATGATGATATGCAACTAATTGAAGGCTTGCCTGAAATAGCGTTGTATGTTGCAAATATTTTATATTGAGATTTTTAAAATCTCAATATAAAATTATGGAAAACTATGCCTCATATATGGGCTTAGCCAGTGCTGTCAATAAACAAACTCATACCTGCCTAAACATACATATATCACTTCGAAATTGGGCACCTAATATGTGACAATCAATGTGTTGATGAATATTTCTTTTGCCATTCACTCAAAACTATGAATTGTTACATGCAACGTTATTCTTCAATTGTACTGTATGTTTTATAATTAAAGTATCAATTCTGAACTTGAATTAAATAAATACACGATTAAAATATACATGTGTTGCTTAGTTACTACCAAAGTTACATAGTAACGGGTATCTTACTGGTATTTTTTAATTATCTATAAATTTATTTTATGTGGTGTGTGCCCCCCCCCCTCCCCAACTGGAGGTTTGGGCGCCTGATTGTTTTGTATTATCATTGCACAAACAGCTAAAAATAATTTGATTTATATATATATATATATATATATATATTGTGTCACATGATAACAAACATCTCAATATAAATGTGTTATCAAAAATATAAAAAATATGTACAGTACAGGGTGACTCATACCAAACCGCTCTTAAAATCTCAACACCTGGTGTCGAAATTTGAAAGTGAGCGTGTTTTCTCAAATTGAAATTTTTAAATGAGAACATCTTTGAAACTAATTCAAAGACGATAACGTTTTCGATAGGATTTAATCGGGGAATGTTTTTTATGAGGTGTAACATAGTATCAAAAGTCTTTAGAGTATAATTAATATTAAAAATTGGTTTGAGATATCACAAACCAGGAACGTTGTTTGTTGACTGATGAATGGTGTGACTGGTTTAGGAGCCTTACAGGTTAACTCTGGTTTCCCTTCAACCTTTCGTGTAAATCTTTCGCCTTTTACTAAAGATTTCCGTGGAGGGGGACATAACAATGAGTCTTTAGACCAATTTTTGAAGTCTTCTCGGTTTTCTGGGAAGACGATTATGAAATACAAAATTAGTTTTCCTGTTCTTTTCTTATTTGATGATGAATAGGTATATGACCAAAGACAGTGGTTTAAACAGTACATGGGTCATGGTGTTTGTCTCTATGATATTTATATTACAAACCACTTAGTTAATTTTTGTTTTCATTTAGTTATTACGTCGTGAAGCACTGATACAACGGTAGCTAATACGTTTCATTTTAAAATTGTCTGCTTTCTGCGTGGATATCAATGTTTCAACCATAGTTTATTATAATATTTAGCCATTTATAATATCACTAGCTGAAATGCCCGTGCTCTGCATGGACGTGTAGTTTGGATGGAAAATGTTCATCATTTCGACCAGAAAGTTAATTATTTCATGGATGATTCAACGATTAAACATGATTGAAAAGAAAAGTTCAAGAAGCTATTGTTGTTCAATACAGATGTTAGACGCATCTTTGTCTATTTTACTAAAGTAAAAACGCGTCTCTTCGTCTACATTACTTGAAACTTGGGTATGGAAGAAGTTCCGTCAAAGACGACGGAAAACGTGTTTTTCATGCTTCAATCAGTTAATATAATAATTGCTTAAGAATTTCTGTCCGCTCTGATAGTAACTCGTAGTTGTAAATTAAATGAAAATTTCGTTTACAACTTCTCATGCAACTTTTCGGGTGGTAATTTTAATATAATGAAGGAACTTTTAACTATGTTTACTTTGGATGTAAAAATACTGGGCATAAAAATACTGCCTCCCCCCTGTTCGGGATGAGATCTAGCTTCCTGCTAAGTTTCAGCTTCATATTCCTCGTGGTTTTCCCGCAATTCTTGACCAACTGTTTCCCATTGAATTCAATGGGAAATAGCAGATAATTGACAGATTTTAAAACTAGACTCATGTTTCGAGCCAAAACCCTCAGACATCCATTAAGAGAATTATTATTGCAATTTTTGGACCTTTGGGTTTTGTAGTGGCTTATTTCCACCAATCCAACTATCATTCACACATACAAAAGAAATTATACAGTTTTAGATTACAAGTAGTACTGCTCCGGAAATATCATCCTATTTTATACCAGTGTGGTGCAAAAGTTGCGAAGGGGTTGGAACTGTTTATTATTTCTTTACATTTACTACGTTTTCTTATTTCTTTCCAGAACTTTTAGAGCACCGGTCTGAGAGATTTATTATGGAAGGTTGCAGAGTTATTCAGCAAACAAAAATTATACAGTTTTATTTTGGACATTATCGCTCAATAATACAGACTGACAAGTCTATCGTCATTTTTGTACATTATCGGCAGACTCATAATGTACAAAATCTACATTATGAGTCTGCATTATTAAGCGACGATGTTCAAAATTTAACTACTGTATATAATTTTCATTCGCCGAGTAATTTTGTAACTTTCCATAATAAATCTCCAGTTGTACGGTAAACGTTCTGGAAAGAAACAATAAGAAAAACGTAAATGTAAAGACATAATAAATAGTTCAAATTTCTTCGCGACTTTTGCGCCACCTTTTTGACTTTTTGTAATAGTAACGTTATGTCAAGCATACTTGATACAAGCATTTCGTAATGCACACTACTTATTACTTTAGATAAGTATTACTTTATACTGTATATACGAAGACTTTTAAAGGTTTTGGGAACGTGTTGTATAATCTTTTTCAACTAGTTTTTTTTTAATTCGTCATTTTAAAATTTTTATGGTGCTTTTATTCAGTAATTATTTTCGCTACAGTATTTAAAAAATATACTAGTGTTAAAATATTCAACCCTAATCTGATCAGTTTTTGTATTGTTTCTGAAAATGCTAAGATATTGATTAGCAAAATACCAAGTGGAGTGATACAAGTAGTGTTAGTCACTAACGTCACCATCAGTGAGTCTCCGCAAACGGAAAACTACCCTTTCGAGATCGAAAATAGAAAACGTCGCACATTTGTGACTGATGTGCTAAATTTTGCTTTTCGACAGTAAACTAAAAATAAAACACAAAAAACGACTATCCTGTTAAAACAAATAAAAAACGACTATCCTGTTAAAACAAACAAAAAACGGTTGTACTGATAAAACAAACAATCGCTAATTTGTTCTTCTTGTCTAAACTTGCTAACCGAGTACTTTACCGAACTCCGAAATCTTTCAGAAACAATTTGTCGCCCTAATTCGTTCGGAGTTGTTCGCAAAAAATCTTGATTACTGTTGTTAATTACACTATCTAAACATAATACACTATCATCATATTTTTTTTCCAATTTTGCTGTCATTTTTTATTTGTACATATCCTCAATTTTGCTTTTATCTATTACGGGTTTCGTTTAATTTGTAATATTTGGTTCTTTGGACTGGGTCAATAAATAATAATAACAATTATAAGCCAAATAATACATATGTTATGCTCCTTGTAACCGACATAAGCAAAGCTTATGATACCCTGAGCAGAAACTTGATTTTACAAATTGTATAGAACTTGAAGTCTCTCCTGGAATGCTTCTACTCTTAAAAAAGTTCCTTTCAAATCGTTTTTTTTTTCGCATTGCAAATTACAATAACACTACCACTCCATCAATCAATGGGGTAGTTCGAGAATCTACAAATAAATCTTTGCTATATTTTTTTAGTTTCAAACTTCATCCATAAACTTAACTTATATTCAACACTTTATACATATCTTGACGACAATTTTCTAATTTACGTTAACCAAAAATTTGACTACATTGAGATATGCAATGATTTAGATCAAATAGTCCTGGTGTCGCGAACATTTTTTAAAACTTAACTCTATGAAAACAAATACAATATCCTTTTTTAATCCTTCAGCTATCAACAATAAACCAATAAAAATTCTAGGATATCCATCTTAATTTCACTCAGCATATACAAAGTCTCAACTCCAAACTAAATAGGCTTGTCTTTCTTGCAAATCGTCTGAAAAACTTTTTGTCCACGAGAGAAAAAAAATTGTTCATAAATGCCAAAGTCAACTCTATCATTCAGTATTTGTCATTTTTTCCATCTCTATAAAATAGAACCTTCTATAGATTTTCCCGATATTCTTATAAACCTCTTCCATTTGGAATATGCTGTTTTATATTAGAAAATTGGCATTTATATGCCCGTATGTTCACTGCAGTGTCTTATGTAAACACTTTAAAAAATCTCTGTATAAGCACGTGTTATTTTCCAACAAATATTCCGTGTTATGTTCATCACTGTTGTGTTGATTAATCATTGTTAAATTTTATTTATCTGTTTTACATTGTTGTTATTTATGTGTTTGTTTTATTTGTGATTATACCAAGTGTGTCTATGGGACGAAAACACTCTAAACTACAAAAGACGACTGTCCTGTTAAAATAAACAAAAAACGACTGTTTTGTTCAATACCAGATTACCAAGATTAAACACCGATTTGTTTAACACCATTGAAATTTCCCGTGATTTCAATAAACAAAAATGGTTAAATCGAATAGTTAAAGGTAGCCGACAAAGACAAACCTGATTTTACCTTGTTTCATTGGTGATACTGTCTGTATAGACACTTCGGTAAAATCCTTCAATTTTCCCAAGAAGACTTCCTTGAAATTGGAAATATAACGAGTAGTTTCGTTTCCCGGGTACTTCATCTTTCAACTTGATCACAAAAAAATCGTTCTTGGGATAGACAAAATGTTCCTGCACATCAACCACTCGGTTCTGCTCGTCCTTGACTTTGATATCCGTAATGTTCAGCTCGTATTGGTGCACTGTAAAATGGTCTGTTGTTTTCTCCACGTGCACTTTGATAGTCACATGACCGGTGAACTTGCCATCTGCCAGATCAGGATGCAGTTGCAGGTCATAATGCAAAGGAATAACATTGTCGGTCAATCGGACATTATCCCAAGGCCACTCAGAAGCTACAAATATGGGTGGAGGAATGTCTCCATCAGAAGTTGCATTTTGTGAGTTGACAGAGTTCTCTCTGGTCTGACCCGACAACACAATGGCTAACGTAATGACCACGATGATCAAACTTGCCATTAATAGGCATGCCGTTATAACGAGTCCCCGGGTAACTTGCATGTTGCTTAGTTTTATAGTTTGGATCACTATCTCGTGTGTTGTTGTTGTTGCTGTACCATCTGTTGAAAGTCCATTGATCATTCACACATCTTTATCTAAGTGATTTTCATGTAAGCTCTATCGATGAATGTTAGCTAGGAATGAGAATGACATGGTTTCTTAGAAACACAGTTTGTAGTTAGAATTTAAAAACACTAGTTTGTTTGGTTTGTTTTTTTTTTGTTGTTTTTTTTTAATTTTTTTTTTTTTTTTTTGCTATATGTTTTTTTAACTTACCTGCAGGCAGTTTTCATGGTGACCTTACGATCACTACTAAGCACATCATCTGCTTGCTCAATTGAACAGAATCAATGGTATGCGTCATGTCACAAATGTTTTTGGCATTACTGGAAAGTCGAATGAAATGACAGCAATTTTATTTTTATTAACATGTGTTGAAAAAAAAGTGTTCACTTCCTTCTGTAGGTAATTGGTTCCGTAGAGCTTTCAAACCGCTTGCTCCATTTATTTGTACTGTAAAATTTTTTAAAAACTTTTGAGTTTTGCTTCATGAATTGAGAAACCTATACAAGGAAGTGGTTGTGTTAAACGAATACTATAAAAAGTCATCCATTATTTCCATATCTTTTACACGATTTTTCATTTCGAATGTGAATAAAAAATATATATAACAGTAAACATTGCAGAAATGATACGAAATTTAACTAAAAATGTAAAGGTGCGTTGTGCCAGAAATCGAACTCGAAATGATTTTGGAAGATGACTGCATCAAGAACTCAATAATGATTTTCAAATTCATTGATGTTCGCACTAACTATTGCATTGTTGATTTCAGTGATTTTTGTTATATAAACTGAAAATAAACCCGTAACCACACATCAAATAAATTCATGAATATTCAACATATTTTGAAGATTTAAACTGATACGTGGTTTATAAAATTTGTAGGTACATCGTGCTATAGCACGGGAAGGTCATCATTGTTATAATTTTATTTTAAGCTAAGTTATCACTGTTTACATTTGTGTTGTTATGGTAACGTAATGAAGAGTGTCGTTTACACTCATGTTATTAGGGTGTACTCACGTGGATTTCAAGCGTTAGTCGCAGATTTGAATCTTTATACAGGGTGATTCAAAATAACTATTCTTAATTTTGAGAGGTGATAAGAGGGCATGTAATGAAACATCTTTTAATACTCAACTACAGTCCGAATATACTTAACGAAATAAAACAAAATTATGGAAATGAAAAACGCCATATACTTTATAACTCTACTGTACTTTTAATGTGGAATGCAAAGCGATGGTTCATATACCATCGAATATAGTGGTTGTTACTATCGGAACAATGTGCTGTATTACCAATACGTTATAAAAAATTCTAGATTCACTTCATTATAAATAATTTTGTGGTATTTCGTTACGGAAGTATTTCCGGACTATAGTTTATTATGAAAAGATGTTTCATTACATGCCCTAACCTCTAAAATTTTAAAATAGTTGTACTAAATTACCCTGTTTATTTTTATACAACAATTAACACTGGCACGTCTCATTAGGCTGCGTTAGATTGTAATTATAGCATAGCTATTATAAGTGTAACTTAAAGGCTTCAGACACTGGAGAACTGTGGAATATTATATAAAGAAGTACTTGAAAGTACAAAATCAGGAATAGTAACTAATTTTTCTCGCATATAACGATCACTTAGAAGATTTCTCTCGTGGTATATTATCGAAATCGCATACAACGAACTTTTATATCTTCCGGACTTTTTGTATAAAGGGTCATCAAATTTTGTATCCTACCAATAAACAGTCGCTTATCACTGAGGTTACAATTACAGTAGGCTACAGTTATTTACCGGGCTAGATATGAATGAGGAAAACTAGTTTTAATGGTTGTAGATGTTGAATAGATTTATGGTTACGACATGTGGTACTGTTTGAGGGTAACCTAAATTTACACTTTTGAAAACGAAATATTTCCGTTGGGGATGTATACATAAGTTATTTATTAAACACATGGTGATTTTGTATCGGTACTTATCGGTACTTAGTACTTAACGCATCTTAAATTTACATTAATCTTAAATGCTCAATTTATGCGAGGGTTGCGTTCCACACAACCAATTTATAAATCGCATATGTCGAAATTTTAATAAGATTTGATCGTGATATATAAAAAATTAAACAAAAACCGGTTCATCAATGTTGCATTTTAAATAGTGCGTTGAATTACTTACTGTTTTTTTAGGTTTACTAATTCGATACAAATGATTCATTGGTATCAAAAAATAATTGGTGCACATAAAAAACGTTGCATGTATTTGCATAAATTTGCATGTAAAATGAGAACAGCTTCATTTCATGGTTCCCCGCGTGCTAAATTTGTATTAGACAGCCATTCCTATGCGGTTGTAAAATAGCACGAGCTCCGCAACACGACACCAGATCAGGAACCATTTTCTAAATAAAAAGTTTTCCTGCAACTTTTAGTGAATGTTTAAATCTTGACACTAATGGGGTGAATACATCTTATTGATAGCTAACGTTCCTATGAGCAAAAGACACCAGATGTAAAAGCAAAGGTAAAAGATGTAAAAACGGCAGTTCATATAAACAGTAATGGTGCCTTACATCTTTTTAGTGTAGCTGTTTTGACAGTTAATGCTGAATTTAATAGCGTCGTATCTTTAGTTAATATCATTGTGGATAGTATTATGATTAATTTAGTGTTGCGTAATATTACTTTTTAATTGGTTGATGAATGAATATGGTGTCCGATAAGACTAATGAAGTTCCAAAGAGGTTTTGATTGAAGCTGGTAATGAGAACTTTAGGAAATGTTTATGATGGGATAGTTTGAAGAATAAATGATGGAAGTTTTGAATTAGTATTGAAATTAATTGATTTTGTGAGATATTAAAATATTGACACCGAACGATTTTTTCAAATACTGTATTTGAATTACTATTGAACATCTATTTATGGATCTACATACAGTATTCATTTACAGTGATGATAATATATAAGATATTTTGCACTTAATGTTGGTTTTACCACTGTATGATTAATAAATTGAAGAAGGTCTTCGGGTAGCATATTGGCATTCCTTACACTGCTACGGAACCAAGACCGTTTTCAGCTCTCTGATTGGCCCATGTGTACGCTCCACTTGCAAGGAAGACATTGAAACTGAAACGCATTTGCTCTTTGCAGCCATGCAAGGAACAACAAGTACAATATATTTAGGTTACGTTAGGATAGGTTAGGTTAGGCAAATAGGATATGCTTGAAGTATTAGGTTTCTTGTTGTAACTTATTATTTCGGTTAGATTGTTGGAAATAAATAAACAATACTGGATTATGACTAAATGGACTATTAGTCACAACTTTTTAAATATGACTCAGGTTTCTAATGTAACAATGCAATAATCTTGAAATTTAAAAAAAAAAAATCACAAAATGTTTATTAAAATAGCTTTTCGAGTGATTCTATGGAACAGTACTTTTCACTCAACCTGTATAGTAACAACGTTTATTGTAGTTTTATTATTGTAGATCAGATTTGAAATGCATTCATTTTCAAATCATTTCTAAACTACAATGATTCATTGTTTTTATAAACTATAAAAAGGAAAATCGTTAAAAACAAGCTAACTATGGTTTGTAACTTTACCTTGGATATACAGGGTTATTTTGCACGTTAATGTTGCTTTTAAAAAACAACTATGAAACAAGCTTTCTTTTTGTTGACGAATGTAGTACATCAAAAGATATGAAGACAAACGTCGACAACACAGAATGTCTTCATATAACTTTATAAGAACTGTTGAATTGCATCTTCAGAATTTTTATTATAGTCAGATTTTTTCTCCTTTTTTTATATATAAATTCATTTTAATAGAGACGAAGAAGGAGAAGATTGAGGTTCGGTCGTTTTTCCAACAATCTAAACTAGTTCTGAAGGTTAAAGGCGTTCCTAGACAAGTTATTTCCTTCTATTGAAGAGGTTTCTGCCCTTAACATCCCGGATTCAGAAGGGTGAAAGGTAAGTCTCCTTTTATTTGGAACTTTGTAATTAATGCCTACATAAAAATCATCGCACCAAGTGGGATACACAGTAACTTTATCCGACAAGAGAATTCCAGTTGTATTAGTTTTCTTGAACAAGGAACGTAATACGTGTAACGTGATGATTTAATGACATATCCATACAACAGTGTTACAACTTGTCGTATGGTTCCTGACTTTACGAGGTTTTTTATTTGCTTTCTATAACTATATAT
>JAQIWH010004417.1:0-17049 GCA_034695005.1 Cryptops parisi | reverse complement strand
TTTCAATGCCTATCGATCGGGATTCGAACCCGGGACTTGTGCCAATTAAAGCAGGGTTCCCGTTGAGCCGAAAACCCAATGGGCGTAGTAAACATGTCCGTTAATTCGTATGTAATTAAGCGGCGAACAACGGGGTGTAAGTGATAATCAATCCCAACGACGACTAATGATTTCAGTGCACACCAGGTTTATGCAAATTCAATGTCACCATAATATTGTCGTTACGTCAAAGCTGTCATTAGTTTAAAATGCCATCCGGAATTATTGTTGTTTTTCTCGCTACTGCTCTCTCTCTCTCTCTAAGCTCATTGTTATTACTATTATTATAAAGCATACGTGACAATCTACACATTTCAACATTGAAACCATAAACTTCCATGTGGGTCAATGAAGAGTTTATATCTATCGCAACTTATATCTCTCTTTTTTCGGATGTTATTATCGACGTGTGCTGTAGTTAAATTGTTTGTAGTCGACTAAGCCAGTTGATGATGCAAACCAAGTATAATTATATTTTACATGGTTACAATTTGTATAGTTCTAATGATCAGTCGTAAATACAAAGCTGACAAACGTAGATGCATAAACAACAACAAAAAAGTTTTATTATTTAGCAGTCGGTGAAACTTCAACATTCGCGAATACGAATGTATCAAATGAATCTTCCGATACAGTTTGTATTATATGATACGAGCTTACTAACCTTGTATTTATTATGTATTTAAAGAATACTAGAGAAACGATGCTGCATGAAGATTAGATTTTGTGACTAGTTGAAATTTGAGAAAAAGTAAATTAAACTGTTAATTTAAAACTGTCTCTACATTTGTCTACTATTGACATTATAACCGTTTGGCGACATTTATTATAATACTGCAAAGTATAGTATACGATTTTGTTTGAATACGGATGGAAAAGGGTTTGTGTGTATGTGTGTTTGATTGAAGAACAATTTGGAGGGAGGATGGGCAATAATCGCATCATCTAAAGCTCGAGACTACAGAAAGCAATGGGATAAAAAGAGTTAAGATAGAAGGAGGAAAAAGGAAACGGAAAAGAGAGGGTAAATGGTGTGTTTCTCGTAAACAGACGGGAGTTTCCCGTTACCTGGGCAACGGCTCGTGCCGATCGCGAGTCAACCCCATCAGGCGCAGAAATTCCTTTTACGTGTGGTCATTCGAGGGTGTTAAGGGCTTCGGTCGAGTCAACCCTCCGACTCTAAATAGATAATATACAGTGGCTACACTAGGTTCGTCCACATATCCTCACCTCTCCCCCCCCCCCTTCCAGCTCCACTTCCACCACTGGCCCCGCGTAAAGCCCATCATGACACAAGTCTACAAGGTTTAATCTTTGGCCATGTGGCCGGAATGCATTACAACACCTACACCACTGTGCTTAGCCCCCTTCATGAATGAGATAGGATGAAACGAGTTTTCAAGTAGGCCTGCAACTGGAGTCGGCGATTCGACAAAATGAAAATAGTACACATTTTTTTAAATTCCAAGTGGACTTACACTTACAAAACTTCGATTCCGATAGACCAGCAGTGAATGCAAGGTATAGAAGAAAAACGGTTTTAAAAAATTTAGTTTGGTATTATTCGTGTAATGTTTCAATACATTTTGTATTATATGATACGAGCCTACTAACTTACTAACCTTGTATGTATTATGTAGAAAACAAATGAAACAATGCTGCATGTAAATAAGATTTTATGACTAGTTGACATTTGAGAAAACGTAAATAGGTGGCATTCTGAAACTAGTTATAGTAAAGGACTTGCCAAAAACTTCGCGCTTTATTAAAAAATTACATTAGAGAAGTGTGATGTACCAACGACATGTTTGTCATAATACAAATTCCAATAGGAACAATAGACTAAAACCTTCTCGGAACGAGCGTAATTTAGACAACAAATTTCGAGAAAATTCGAAGCATCCGTGATTGCATCGGAATATTGTCATGCGCACACAAACAAACAGATTAAGACATGAAACAAGTTTCTGTGCGTGTACGCCAGGTCTATACACCCCTTAACAGAACATTAGCAATACGAATAACTACTAAACGTTTTGCTGCGAATTTCTCGATCAACCCAACTATTTTCAAATGTCAATGTCATGTCAATTCCGAGATATGGACATTTGAAGTCCAACATTTAGTCATTGAGTGGTAATGTCAATGATTATTACATGAAGGTATCATAGTATAATCACTTTGCAACAAACGACATTATGTCACGATGTTGTGAATCTATCGTTATGAACATTCTGTCCTGTGAAAACCATGATATTGTTCCAACAATAGCCCACGGTTACATTTGATTTCAAATTGTTTATTTCCACTTAATTTTGTTGCATAATGTGATGGATAAAGAGGGAATATAAAAAAACTTTAGTAAAATTGTTAATATTCCAAATATGTGTATTGTGTATTAAAGCTGTAGAAATTGGCGTTCTAACGGCAGGTCTATTATACGGATGCCGGATACTCAGAAGAAAACAAAAAATCCGCGTGCGAAATTCACGATTGATACAGTTGATAAAAGCATACTATGAAAGAATTGCGTCTGTACATTTACATCTTTTTTTTTTAATATACATTATCTACTATTAAGTTATATTTCAAATATGAAACCCGTGACAAAAATTTCGAAATTTCATATTGAAAAAAAAAAACTAAATCCAAACAACATGTATGTAAATCAAACCAGTCTCGACACCTTTTTTATACAGACTTGAATACGTCTACAATTTTTTTCTATTCAAAAAACTAAATATAAAAAAAACAACCATTAAACTCGTAGAAACCTCACAAACGTAGCGACGAGGTTATTGGGTCATTTTTTCAAAAGTTACAATAGAAAAGGAAGAGAGAAAAAAACGAATGTTCCAAACAACAACAAAAAACCCCTATTGCCATTATTCCTTCACCACACACCTAGGCAACGAAACCAATACGCCCGGTAGATGACACACATACTGTACATTGGAGACAACTTTTTGAAGTGCCAAAAACGAAGAAATCGACTATTGGAAAACCTAGTTTTTAAAATAACAAAAATGGACATCACCACACAAAATCGCATGATAGCAAAAACGCATAAATGTAACTTAGCATAAATCTGTTAGTTCGTTTCGCGAATACATGTGTGGTCCCTATTAACAAGAAATTTAGTTTTTCAAAAATACGCTTTATATCCTATAGTTTTGCTTTATTCGGATTTACATTTATGTGGGCTTTGACAAGTTCGATTTCTGCGTGTTATGAATTATTTTTATTTTATTTGATTGAACTTTATCCCGTGGAGACATAAAATCGTTGGGAATACATAACAATACACAAAATCACAAAATTATTACATTTAAAATTTAATAATAAAATTATTAAAATTAAACTTTGGTTTATGTGATTAAATGTGAACGTTTACTACAGGACGTCGAAGCTCTCTCCCACCAAATCAATACGAAAGAATTCCATTTGCAAAATCTAAATATTGCACGTAGTGCTCCTCGATTTATACGAGGGTTATGTTCTGTGAAAGCTAGACAAAAATTGTATATCTAAACAAAATTTTTTACAGTATATCAAAGTTTTAATAAAGTAAGGAAAAATTCACTTAGCGTTCAGTCACTTGGCTTTATTGCACAAAATCGCATACTTGAGACGAAATTTTTTCGCATATAATAAGAAACAAGGTTTTTTCTTGTCGTGCATATTAACAAAGTTACATATATTAACATAATTTTCTATAATTTTAATATATGCGAATTTTTCTTTGTTTTTTTTCTTTCTGTGTTTTATTTTGATCACACTAGATCGTTTTACAATAAATACAAATATAATTTAATCTATGCGAATCTAGATTAATGCGATCTTTGAGTAATGTGAAATTTCATTTATGGGAGTTTTGAGTAATTCCATTTTCGATTTCTGCAATTTTCGATTCGATTTGTGCGAATTTTGTTACATTGGACTTATGCGGTTTTCGATTTATGCGGTTTTCACTTTATGCTATTTTTGATATATTGTACAGGTATATTATATTATATTTAATTATACAGTATTGTGATAAGATCTTTGATCGTATTTTGTATAACCATATAAGCTATGTTTAAATTTCTCGTTGAATGTACAGTATGTTCATTGTACAGTATTGTACAATGAATCAGCACCTTGACCGAGTTAATAAAAATAAAATAAGTATCATAAACACCTGTAGATGGCAGTATACGTTCAATTCTTAACGCACTCACTCACAAACTCACAGACTCACAAACTAACAAACTCACAAATGAAGCTAATATAAAGCGTATAACTAAAATCAGATATCACATAGCGATAGTCCTGGTTTAAAAATTGGTTTGCGTTGTTCTAGATACTATTTTTTTGCGCGTAGACATTTCACTTTGACAAAACAACAACACACCCGAATAATGTATAAAACTCCAGTGATGAAAAGCGAGCTTGGTCGTCTCTCAACAGGAGGCGTTTTATCTCAACTCGCGTTTCCATTCTGCCAACTGTGTCGGTAAAGATGTCTTTGTGTTTTAATGACGCCTGATAAGAAGAAACGCTAGAAGACAAAGAAGAAGAAGACGACATCAAGTAACTTGAAACAACGTCGAGAGCATCGCTCCAATCAAACGAAGGCAATGGACTTATATAAGTTGCCTTTGCCAGAGAATCGACCTACTTTTCGTCGTCGTCCTATACACTATTTTTTTTCTAGCTATATAAATATATGATGTCTCTTTATCGCTGGACGTGTTGAAAAAGCCTATGCAGTTTACTCTTATCAGACGTGAGCAATCGCTTGTGGGGAAAACAGTTAAAGGACAAAGTGCGCCTTGTGTTTTGGGGGCTCAAACATACACACACACAATATACACAGCTTTTCGGCTGTTTATTTACTTTACCACACAAAAGGGTGAGGTGTTTTTTTTTCTTAATAGCAAAACGACTGCTAACTTTACTCCATTAAACGATGAAGTCACTAGTATTGTATCGACGTGACTTCTTATCTTGCTCTTGTTGTTCACAATGAAAAGACACGTAAAGGGAGGGGAGGGGCTCATCGCGACTGATTACCGTTTATCAATTCCGATCAAGGTCATGTGACATCGACACTATCTTAATTCAAGGCTCTGTTCTCATAGGCTACCAAGCATCCAATAAAAATAAGGTTTGAAAAATCTGCGTGTTAGTCGTTATCATGAGTCATTATTATTATTATAGCTTTTTTTTCATAATTCCTGTTGTATTGTTTAACGTGAATTATTTTCATGTAAGGTAATGGAAAATCACACTATTATATACATATATACACGTATATACTGCGTATACGTACAACAGATATACAGTAGTACATAACCAAACTAATTGGAAAAAAATTAATACTGTACCAATAAGTAGAAAAATCGCATAATAAAAACAATAAGCCATGATGTTTATTATGGTTAATAATTTTGGGAGCTGAAGGATTGCCCGACATTCAATTGCCCGACAGTACGATTGTCCGACAGGTAAATTGCCCAACATTAAAATAAAAATATTCTTATTTTACTCCTAAGTTAGACAAAGACAAGTTTATATGAAAATTCATTATATTTAAAATTCTTTTACAGATGTTTGAAATGGAATTGAGAAAATGTATGGGAAATTCCGCGAAAATATTTCAATCTTGTTCGATTTTGTTTGTCGGTAAAAAGCTTTCTTACAGGAACCGCTGTTCCTCATAAAGCAAAAGTTAAAAGTTGTCATTCAAAAAATTGGAATCTAGTTTTTAAATGCTTAAATAACGATCATAATGACAAAAATTTTTTTAAATAAAACAGTGACAAACACTTGACATTCCAAGAATTGAATAAAGTTACTAGCTGTTTTGTTTAGAATTCGATTTCTAATGTAAGAATAAAATGAGAATATTTTGAACTGGCAGGTAAATGTTGTGTCGGGCAATCGTACTGTCGGGCAAATGAATGTCGGGCAAACGTACTGTCGGGCAAATGAATGTCGGGCAAACGTATCAGACCCATAATTTCTATAGTCACTTTTTTCATTCTTAAAAATTTCTATTTATCTTCGCTTAAAATGAAGAGAATTAAATATGTTTGTTTAAGAAACATTGAAAAACAAGCCAATTAAGATAATTTCCTTTCATTTTTAATAATAAAAATAAATAAATAAAAAGCTCGCTTCTTCCTAATCCTAATTCGAAAATGATCATTTCACATCTACACACACACACACACACAACCCTGAAAACAAAAGCTTTCGTTGTACAGTAATTAACGAAACGCTTTTCGATTGGCACATTAAAACCGCAAGGTCGTCTCACGAAACTCCATGTTTGAAAACATAAAGCCACACATCGCTGGTCATTTTTTTTTATATTCATATAAATATACATATCCCAACTTGATGTTCGGAATTATGATGTCATCCGAGTGTTAATTTCATACCATCGGAAATCGGAGAATAGCGGGAAAACAAGGGGACCTTGACGTTACAAAACGGCCTTCTACCCCCGAGTTTTGCATGCGGTACGGAGACAATCGAGGCCATTTCCGGTCGCCCAGAACCACATCCTGTTGGTGGGGCGTCTTGGTAGGAGACCGACCATTGGTTTGTGGCCAAGTTGATTGGTGAAGTCCCTCGGATAACCTTTGTGCAACGGGGCGGAGAGGTCATCGGTTGTTAGAGAGCATAAATTCGCTAAATGCCACAGCCTGAGACAATAGTTAAACGACAAGGAGTCACGCCTCTGCCCCAAAAGTGGGCGGTGGGAGGCGGGGGCCAAGAGGGAACAGCTCGACATTCGATTTAACCATCTTCCCTAACAAACTTGTTTATATTTTTCGCAACCATTTAATTTCCACTAATAAATGCCTATTTTAAGGACGTTACTGGAATTACCTTTTCAATAGCGTTCCAGTGTGCGACTTTCAATGAGCAACTTTTCACTAAAAAACGGTGAAAGTTTGCCATTAAACGAAGAGGGTGTCTTTACGAGATCTCATTATTAAAATTAATCTTCGATTTATGCGTTTAAATGTGAACATTCACTACAGGACGTCGATGCTCTCCCACCAAATCAAAACAAAATAATTCCATTTACGAAATCCAAATGGTCCCTCGATTTATACGAGGGTTACATTTTGCGAAAACTAGACATAAATCTAAAATCGCATATATCAAAATTCTAATAATGTGGAAAAAAATCCACTTAGCGTTCAGTCACTTAGATTTTATCGAACAAAATCGGCATATTTGAGGCAAGAATTTGTCGCATATAACGAGGATTTCTCTTGTAGTGCATATTAACAAAATATCGAAAACTTCCTGCATATCAATAATTAACAGTGTTTAGAAAACTCTTCGTGGAAATAGTTTACTCAAGCATATTTTAGAG
This sequence comes from Cryptops parisi, assembly GCA_034695005.1. Taxonomy (NCBI): domain Eukaryota; kingdom Metazoa; phylum Arthropoda; class Chilopoda; order Scolopendromorpha; family Cryptopidae; genus Cryptops; species Cryptops parisi. Next base: position 9,632 of record JAQIWH010004417.1, on the reverse strand, counting down.
ATAGTTCAAAAATAGTTACTCAAACATATTTTGTCTGCATAAATCTATTGTGTTTACACTATTGGAATGTAAAATTTTAGATAAATTAAAAATAAATAACAAATATTTTTATTAATTATCAATTTAACTAACATCAGTTTTTGATTAGTAAAGTCATTATTAATAAATGTTTTTTTTTTATTTATAAATTTACAAAAAACAAACAAACAAAAAACAACTACATGTAGTTACATAATGGTGTACTCAACTTTCATTATATATCTTCAAGTGAAAATTCAACTGAAGGTTTTTCTCTGAGTGAATCTATTACTAGTTTGACAGTTTCGAAATATCATTGCAAAACAAATATAAAAAAACCCACCCACAAAAATCCTCACCAAGACGAACATGTCACTTCCTACTTAACCAAACATCTTGTCAACTGCAAACCCAAATAATAAAAATTCATCTCGAGAAAACGTCTGTAGACAAAACTCGACGAGATGGCAAGAAAATATTTTTCCACACCCCCTCTAAACGATCGATGACGCAAAAAAAAAATGTCATCGTGATCTGTCTTAGATGATGAGGATGAAAATCCCTCGAGTTAGACGCCAATCCTTTAGCCTCGCCACTTCCTAAAAGCGTCCAAGCTCTTTTCGGTCTGTCATGCTAGATGGAACAGGTAAAAACAGCCAATGGCCGAGCACCCTATTACTTGGCCCCTAAGATGACCCATCCATTTATTCCTTTACTTTTCCCATCTTGCCTCTCGACCTGATGGTCGACTCCTAGCAGGTAGTGTGTCTGTAAATCACTACTACATCCCACCGAAAAAAAGAGGTAAAAAAAACACAAAAGAAAAGAGACCTAGATTTCTTGGTGGTGGACTAAAACAGACAATTCCAGACACAAACATGAAAACATGTTTTTTTCTTCTTCAGAACAATACAATATCCATGAACTAATCATATTTCATTATGACTAAAACGTCAGCATTGTTATCTCTAATAGACACGATGCACCTAATCGCAAAAAAGATCGTAATACTGTATGTCTTGAGATATCATTCGATGAAGTATAATGTTGATATTAGTACAGAGTATAGTAATGTAGTGACAAATTTATGGGGGGTTGGGGATTAGAACCCCTCAACATGTTTAGTTCATTGACGTGTTTAATGCTGCATGGATGTTTTCAAGAAAAAAAAGAAGCAAATACTGATAAATTGTGCATTTTTTTTTAGTCTAAACACTCATTTGAAGCTTAATTTTCCAAGAAAACAATGTGATTTTTTGACATATTTGTCAACAAAATTTCAGGAGAATCCCCCTTCAGAAGTTAGTTCTAAATCCTCCACTAGTGTAGTGTACTACATAATATACTGATATCGACACTGTATAGTGTAGTATAGCATTGTGTAGTACAGTGGAGACTCGCTATAACGCGCCCCGATTTAACGCGATTTCAGATATAACGCGAATTCAGATATAACGCGAGGAGTCATTATGTTCCCGTAGCTCAACCATAGCATAAGCTACGCAAGCCCTGATTTAGCGCGACCCTGCCTTTGTCGCGACGAAATTTCATGTGTCTCAAACATCGCGTTATTAAGAGTTTCCACTCTATATTGTAGTATCGTGTAGTATTCTATAGTATAGTGTGGTCAAAATTTACACTTAAAAACTTACAGGGTGTTTGTGATGAATGTATCACTTTACATTTGGTTATAACTTCGTGACCATCGTGGTATGTAAAAAGTAATTGCACTTGAACGGTGTATGAAATGTAAAAGTTTTTTGCTGATGGCGTCGTTGTGGCCTCGAACTTTTTCTTTAACTGGCGCTATCTCGTTCGCGGCGCAGCATGGAGTTTCACGCAAATGCTGTAGAGACATTTCCGATTTTCGCACGTTCACTTTTGCACTATACTTCGCAGAATTGCGGATTCTTTCAGCATTTTATGTGATGGTAAGTGATTTCTCCCTCTTTATTACACTATCATTTAAACATACTGTAATTCTCCCATTTTAAACTATCATAATTACGTCACTGTTTATTTATTAACTCGATTGCACGACTTATTTAAAAAGTGGTACACGCTGTATGAAAAAAAAACAAATAAATATCAAATGTCATAATTTTTATTTACCATCTAAGAATTTTATACCTCCAGTGATACTACTAAAAATAATTTGGGTACCAGAAAAAAAAAAGCGGAAGTAAAGATGTTTTCTGGAATAAAACCAATAAATGATTTCCAAGTCTAAAAGGAGAAGGAAAAAAAATCTATAACACGATGGACTTATGCCAAGACACCAAAAAAAAAAAAAAAGAGAAGAAAATTAGGAGGAAAAAAACACACACACACAAAAAAAAACAAAAACAACAACAAACAAGAAGAAGTAATGGAAGGGACTATCTGTCACCCGAGGAAAGCCAACTTGTGACAGCAAACCTCAAAACCATCAGCATGAAACAACCGAACTCAATCAACTAAATCACCTCTTGATTCGATTAATACCGCTTCCCACGAGCACCCTTTCAATTCCCAAAGGCTCCACCACCTTAAACTTCATTCCCTTCGACAACGAGCAACTGGCCTTTATAACATAAACTGGGGCACGCAATCAATAACTCGCCATTGCGTTCGCTTTTTTTTTATTTATTTATTTATTTATTTTTATTTTTATTTTTTTTTAAAAAAAAAGAGCTTCACAATGTACAGATTTGCACATCTACAAATAACAAGGCTGCATCGTCGGTTTTTTTTATGACATTCACTCAACTGCACGTCAAGCTGTCCTATGCCTGCTTTTTATTAATCGGGTGAAGAGAAGATTTAACCCTCGGGGCCTATACCATAGCACATATACATGAACACAGACAGGTAAAAAAAACGTTTTCACTACAATAAAAAAAAAAGATTATCAATTTGTATTTTCTAAAAATACACATGCATTATAGCTTATAACGCGCGTAACCATTATGTGAACTTCACTGAACGAAATGTTAGGAGGTCCTACTTTTTCATAAATAACTTGTGTTTGTAAAAGTTACAAAAAAATAACCTTAAGCACAAAAATTCAATAAATTAATGAGCACCTCAACACACACAAAAATATTCATTCAAATGTTCATTTTTTTAAGCAAAAATTCAAGAACTTCCAATTTTCGAAACCTACAGAATAGGCCTACTAATTTATACTAATAGTCACTACTGTAGTAAAAGCCCGATCGCATAAGTTGATTGATTATTTCCACATCCTGCAATTTAGCCTTAATTTCGTGATTTGTTGCAAATAACACCTTTAAATTCTCTGTAAATTAATAAAATACATGTACAGTATGTGTTCAACATTGCAGTTAGTTTTTAACCGACTCAAAAAAAAAGGAGGTTAACAATTGAAAGCTTATTTTCAAAACGACTTATTTCCACTTATCATCATCTTTTAGATAGGAGGCTCTGAAAACTATCTGTGCATCGCTGATTGCAAATTTTTTATTTTCAACACTCAAAACTTATTATTTCCTATCGATAAGCACTCTCAAATACCACGTTTATACGGAAAATCTATGGTCAAATAAATAAACGTTTCCTAAAAAATTATATTTTATGAACTTACTTTGGAAAATAAACTCTTCGATTCCACGCGTATGTATCGTTATTTTAAGTAATCAAATTTCTTTGTACTAGATCAGTACAGTCATTCACTTTTGGCTACTTTACATTTGCTAACGCTAAAACAGAATCTTATAATGGTTATGCTTAAATCATAAGTTGAGCATTTCCATCCAACGTGAACAACAAAATTGCTACGCAGATATAACAATTTAATGGAACACGCGATGACCTTTCCAGACCTCTCCTGCATTCTGACCTGTGAAAAAATGTCCAATTCTCTGTAAATATCTGTCTGCGTGCGAGGTTCATTCGTCATCTGAGATCATCAATGCAGCTTGAGATCTCTTCATTTATCGTCATCCTTCACATCTAGGGTCGATGCTTCGATGGAGTATCGTGTTTGTTCACCTGCTATTTTATTTTTTTTTGGATTATAGTATCGTTCAAGTAGAAACGAAGCTGGCTCGTAAACAACTGACTGGGGATCTGTCGCGTTCGCTCTTCCCTCGCACCCGACCACGTGTGGATCTGTCCCTACAGGTTGCGCCCAACTCCGAGCGACGGGGAGAGAAGTGTACACCCAACCTACAACCCTTACCTCCCTCTTTCCTGCTTTTCTGCCACTTCCTCTTCTTACCTGGCCGAAAGCGAAGAGGCGGGAGGTTACTATTACGACCAAGTGCGTGACAACCAGACCAAAAGAACGGTTCGATAATCGAATACCAATCTCCTCTTCGGCTCTTTCCAAAACCATCCCTTTCACTCACACGGGTCTGTCTACGTCTAGGTCTGTGTGTGTGTGTAGGTGGTCCAATTCGAAACACGTCCATATTTCTTTTCGGACTTACAATTTTTTTTTTTTACTCTTGTTTTTCTTTCTTTGCCCATCAGATCGAACCTCAGGTGAGATGATGAGCACGCTCCTGTCTAACCAAAATGGAAAGCAACTTGGCTTTAACTTGTCCCCCTCCCCTTACCTCCCCCTCACTTTGCAGCACGTACTTCTCGAATTCCCCGCACCGTCGTTCTCTGCCTTTCACCTGAATCGATTTTTCTGTTCCACTTCCTCTCTCTTCCTACTCCTCCTCCTTCCAAACCCCAGCCACTGCCACTTTGTCTTTTGCTTCCTCGCCAGGTAACCGGAAGTGATTTCCCCCTCCTCCCCCGTGGGATATTATTGAAGCACAGCTGCCGTTTCACGTTTGCATAACGGCCACAAGTACCACCAAACAAAAGCACACCTCCATACATAGATACATCTATATACGTATAGCCACATTCTGTATGTGAGTTTAAACAACAGCAGCGACACTCTATAACCCCACAGGCAGTAACTAATCAGACGATAAGGCGGATTATTATTAAAATACGTTGAAGTATAGGGATATGATAATAAACGTTATTACAGTATAATCCTACTCAATTTTTAACGAACAATTATATAGGCACTTCGAAAAGTATTAGGCGCACTATCGTCTCGGGCTTACTAATAAAGTTAAAAGTATCAAATATTTACAGACTCTTGCGATATATGCAGTACAAAAATATTACGAGAGGCATCCAAAAGTATCCGGATTTTAGTTCTCATCAATGGAAGGAAAGTTTCCGCTTAACGTCGTTTCGTTGAAACGCCGTTGTGAAATCTACATAATATAACATACAATAGCATAACTTACAATAATATACTGATGTTGTTTCAGTTAAAGTCGTGATTTTCAGGAACCTAACCACGACGTTAAGTGAGAACGTTAAGTGTACAAGACGCATGACAGTAACGTACGTAATGCAGTGCTACAAACAGTCAAAGTCCACTTTTCCACGTAATTTTCATTCACTACAATGCAGTTTCTTCATCCATCAACAAGTCAACTCATTCCAGTAGTGAATCATTGGTGTTGCTAATTTATTTACTAGCATGGACAGGCACTTGCACATCTTTCATGCGCTCATACATAGTGTTGGCCAAAGAGACTATCCTTCAATGGACCGAAAAGATGAAAGTCTGAAGGTGTCTGAAGTCTGAAGGTCAGTAATCTACCGTTCTGGGTATGGAAGAACGGTCTACTTTTGTTTTGCACTTTCTTCCTGCACTGAGTTCGGTACGAGGACAAGAGTTATCATGCTAAAGCAAAACTTGTATTCTTGACAAGCTTTTACGATCCTTAAATGAAAGTCACGGATACAAATCAAACGGTTTTGTGCCGATAAAAATCTGGATTCTTTTCAGACGTCCTTCGTACAATAACGTATGAATATAAATTTGCAATATATAATAAAAATGTACTTTATTTTCCTTCAAACGTATGATTCTGTCATCATAACACGTGTGTAAGCTGTGTGATTAAATAAAATTATGACAATAAGTTGCCCGAATCATTATTGACGTGTTCACTTCTAACGAGTATATGATATACATACATACACATATATTCTACTGTATTTTACGTATAAATGGCGAAGGACTTTGTATGTGGCTTATGGACTTTGTTTGGCTGAACAAGAACAACTGAACAGATTTGAACGAGAATTTCACTATTGTATTGTTGTTCTAAACCCTGTAATTCTAAGAATGTCATAGACTAATGTTTAAGTTTTGATGCTCACGTTTGCCATAAAAATAAGTTCAAGCTATGGCATTGTTAGGTAGAATTATCAGGAAACAATGCTGTTGCCACTTAATTTTTTTTTATACGACTCAACACTAAATAAGAGAAATAGCTTAGCCAGGCTTTTCAGTATGTAACATCGTAACGCTACACAATCTTAAAACTTTCCAGCGTAACACTAGATAAAGTGAACTTACATTCTGGCAAATTGCTAAAAATTAAAGGAACGTAACACAAGTTCGTCGCCTAGTACTCTATGTATATGTTAGAATGAAACCGGGAAAAATCCAATCTCACTAGTGAAAATCCGATTGACCTTAACCACGAAAGTTGGGTTGGGTAATGCGACTGAAGGACGCAAAAAACTATAATTGAAAGGTCTAAAATCAGTACAGAAACGATCAGTCATAACTAATTTTAGTTTTTACTACTGCAAAAACCGCGGGTTACAACTGAATTCGGATTCTGACTAAAATATATAGGCCTACGTGTTACAATACTAGTAACTCTTATAACAACTGTAACCAAACACACATTATAGCGATAGTACTGTACGTAATGGACGCTAAAAATGCGTTAAGTGTGAGAAGACCTAACCTAATAACAATTTTGAATAAAAAACAAGGATTGAAAAAATCCTTGTCCCAGCCTGGGATCGAACCAGGGACCTTTCGTACTCGCGACAAGACGCTCTAACACGCTGAGCTACTGAGACAGACAAAGTGAGAACTTAATAAATTCCTCTTTAATCTGGGCTCAATGTTTGTTTCAAATTTAATTCTAATAACAATTACAAAGTTTTCATATCAAGATTTCAAAACGCATATTACGCATTACGTATTGTAATATTACGCATATTAACATGCAAGACCTATTAGTGTAGTTAGGCTTCACGATGTCCAACATTCAACGGTTTAAAAATAATTACGATTTGTAAAAAAGATTACAAAAAACGTCTATGTTACAATATAAATTTATTTTACGAAATTTGAAAAATGACATTATTTTTAACGTTTGTGTAGTGAATGCGGTCACAATAGTCGATAACGTGCTCAACACCGCCTTGAAAATGGTTCATGTTTGCGACTATTGTTTGTCTCAACTTCATTATTTGCAACCATTTATTAACGTTCGATTAATTAGAAACATGAATCTAACTCAAATTTTGTATACTTTATTCAATTAGCAAAAAGAAGAATCGAAAATGCAAAGCGTTTTAATTTGGCAATTTTAACCAATCAATAGCCAAGGTTTTCTAGTCTTGCAGAGGTGCAATGCGTGAAGCATCACTAACAAAACGACTCGCCAATTGGGATTAAACAACATAAATGGTTAACATTAACCAAACAAATATTAAAGCCCATTTCTAAACTAAAGCAATCGATTCCGAAAATCGGTTGGAAATTTAAATAATATAAAAGGCATTAAATATTATCCATTATATTATCGATTGGTTCAATTCAAATTCAGAACTGTCACTAAGCCTATATAGTTTAGCACCAACAACATCGTACAGTAATTTAAATATAACCATTAATTTTTTTTAAAAAAGTGTTCAAATATAAACCGGATTTAGATTAAAACAACGTACACTTATGTCAGCTTTCGTGCGTCTGAAAAAATCCGGTTCAAATTTGAACACTAGTTTATAATAACAAACATTTTGTCAATTTTATATAATATTGACACTATATAGAAATGACAAAAATATTCGACAAGTAGGCTTATTTGACTATATATTTTATATTTAAAAAGTAGCAAATTATTAATTATGAAAACAAAATTGATTAAGTAATTAAATTTTAATTTATTAAAATAGAATTAAAATAGTGAACAATTAATAATTAATGTCAAATATTATATACAAATGATTATAAAATTTATCTTTAATTAGTTGAGAAAAATATTTCTAACACTAACGAATAATTAAATTTTTAGATTTATGCGAATTTCATATATAAAATTTTGCAATTATGCTACACATTATTAAAGCACTCGATTTATGCGCGTTCCGTATACGTCATTTTGCTATTATGCTACGAAATAAATCCACCTGTAAGCTCGTTATATACCGGTGAGTTTCGCTATTATGCGATTTTGTGCAATGACGCACAAGTGACTGAACGTTCAAAATTTACCACTTCACGAGAATTTCGATGAATAACATTTTCCATTTATGCGTGGTTTGAACAAAACGTAATCCTCGCATAAATCGAAGTCATCCTTTACTCAATTGATTTTTATAAACGTTGTAATAATTATTCATTGATTAAAATACTTTCCCGTTAACTGAGATTACAGTTGATGGCGTTAGTCGCTTCTGCCATTTATATCACTCAAAGTGTTAACTAACTGTTTAAGTTTTACAACCTAAACTGGGATCTGTATCCATCGCTAAGGTTAGTTGAAAATAACCTTATAAATGACAGTATGCGTTCATTTCCCAGGTTCACACACTCACTCACAAGTGAAGCTAAAAATGGTTTTAAGTTTTATTTCGTAATCATTTGACAACATTTTCAACATTTCATACAAAAATTTGACGCTAACAGATTATTAAATAGTCAATTTAAATAGTAAATGGTATTTTTGTTTTCCTAAAAGCGCAAGCTTCGTAATAATTTAATTAGGTATCTTCAATAAAAACTTGGCACAGGTGAAAAAGCTAGCGAATGAAGTTTTTATTTCAGCTGTTATTCAGAACAAAGTGTAACGAGATCAATGAAAATGGAACTCGTCAACGTCCTTGATTTCACTAAAAATAGTTTACTCCGCCTATTATCTCCGCCACACATCTTTTATCCATTTCAACAAAAGACCAGTGAGTGACCTCTCAATGTTACAACGTTAAAAATTGCTCGCATGTTTCGCCGCTCTTACAATATTAATTACCTTTCATACATGTTAACTAATTTTTTTACTTAAATTACATAATATCTATACCATCCCAACTTTAAAACAACAAAAATTAATAAATAAAATAAAAATAAAAATAAAAATTTACTAAGCATTTCATTTTGACAATACGCCAACTTTTCAAGAGCAAATGGTTCAAATCTAATAATCCTTTACCTCCACAATGGATTTTTTAAAGGAAAAATAAAATTACATTCCCACGTCGAAGAGAAACCAAACAGAAAAATGGTGTCTTCAATGGAACACAATGTAATTAACTACATTTATTTTATTTTTTTGCCTCTTCGTCGTAACTCTCAAGAAAAGTCGTGCGTTTATAAAATATATGTATTTAATAATAATAAAATAAAAAAGGAAAACTTATTTTCAATTCACGTCGTGATTGAAAAGCACTCTTAAGGAGGTTGAAGAGAAAAGATGGGCAAAATGTGGTAAACTACTTTTCAAAGCGAAAAGAGATAGCAAAGGTCGTGTACGTGAAAAAAAGAGTTTGTTCTTTTACATATA